>PVJL010007639.1:0-75609 GCA_004026885.1 Lyroderma lyra | reverse complement strand
GGTGAATGACTACATTCTGGGGTGAACCAAGCCAGCTGTTCTTCCACCCAATTTAAAATTCAAAAAGACAGAGAGAGGGAAAGGGAGGGGGAGGGGGAGGGAGGGGAGGGAGGAGAGAGAGGGGGAGGGGGAGGGAGAGAGGGAGGGAGGGGGGGGGAGAGAAGGAGGGAGGGGGAGGGAGAGAGGGAGGGAGGGAGGAGGGAGGTGGGGAGAGAGAGAGAGACCAAGTAAAGAAATTGACAGTCATTGAAAAAAACCTTAAGGTACTTTAGTGTCCTTGTTGCTAATTATAAATATTTACTCCTTCCAGAATTCCTGACCTCAGAGAAGAGCCTGCGTAAATCGTCCTGCTCCCTTACTGGAAAGTGTGTGTGTGTGTGTGTGTGTGTGTGTGTCCATGTTCTCTTGGAAGAGAGACAGGGCAGTAATAAGGGACTAGATGATCTGCAAAGAGTCACTTCCTGTTGGATATTGTCTAGTTCCCTTCCCCTCCTTCCCGGGATCATAAACCCTGAGACCCCCAAGCAACTCCTGCTTCTCTGATTCTATCTGCCAGAGACAACTAAGCCAAACAAACTCAGGAAGTGGCAAGATGTTGGGAAGGGGAGGAAGTTCATGGCACAGAGGAAAAAGTAAAGAGAATGCCCTGATGTTGAAGGAAAAGGGTGGGGAGAGAGAGAAAAGAAGGTCATCCGAAGGTCATTGGGCGCCAGGCCTTTAAAATGTCATTCTGGGCTTTCAATCAAAACTGGCACAAACAGTGGGTCTCCTGGGGCTATTCAAATACTAACATTCACCGTGATAAACAGACCCCCCCCCCCCAAAAAAAAAATGTCTGTAAGCAAATTGCAACAAACAACTAATTTAAGGCAGTTGCTAAGAGACTCATTGGGCAGGAGCCAAAGTCAGATCCAGTGTCTGGAGAATTCTTTAGTTTCTCACTTTCAGGAAAGAGAGCTGGAGAGGAGCGCTACCTGTAGATGACTCCATGCTGGTGGAGGAACATGAGGGCTGACGTGACCTCCGCAGCATAGAACCGGGAACGAGGCTCATCGAATTTTCGGGAGCGCTGAATCTGGAACATGAGGTCGCCACCGTTTACATATTCCATGACGAAGAAGAGGCGGTCCTGAAAAGAGAGGAAGAAAAAATGTCACAGAGCTCATTCCACTGCAGCCGCCCACGCGAGCCAGCGGATCGCGAACCTGGACAGAACCGGGACTCCAGGGGAAGGAAGGTGGATGGGTCCTGGCAGCCACAGCATAATCCGGAGAGAAGACAAGAGGGCAGAGGCAGCACGTGTGGTGGCGGGGCTCTGAGGTGTTCTTTGCACATCTCCTTGTCTTACTTATGGGCACCAGCTTGGCCTAGTGGAAGAAGCCAGCTGGCAGAAAGGAGACCTGGGTCTGTCTGATTTCTGTCATGACCTTGAGGTGTGGGCTCGGGCAAGTCTGTCTCTGCCCTTTTGGAGGCTCCAGTTACCTTTACATGTGTGGTAGGCTGAATAATGGCCTCTCCAAAAGCTATCTATGTCCTAATCCCTCAACGTGTGAATGGTCCCTTTGATGGCAAAAATGAAAAAAAAGGACTTGTACATGATCTTGAGGATCTTGAGATGGGAGATTATCCTGCATCACCAGGGTGGGCCTTACATGCAATCACAGATGCTCTCGTAAGAGGGAGGTTCGAGAAGGGAGAAGGCAATGTGACCACAGAGGCAGAGACCGCAGTGATGCGGCCACAAGCCAAGGAATGTGGTCGCCACCAGACGCTGGAAGAAGCAAGGACAGAGTCTTCCCTAGAGCCTCTGGAGGGAACATGGCCCAGCTGACACCTTCTTTTGGCCCAATGACAATGGTTTCAGGTTTCTGGCTTCCAGAACTATGAGAGAATACATTTGTCGTTTTAAGCCACGATTGGAGCGATTTACTAACGCAGTCCTGTGAAACTAATACGAAGTAGCGTGGAATAAAGAGGCAACGAGAGCCCCTTCCCGGGAGGGCCCCTTTTCACTTCGGATGACATTCCTTCGGGGTTCCTGCCTCAGCCTTCCGAATGACCAAACCACAGTAACACCTCGTTGGGGTTGGTGCCTCCTCATCTACAGCCCACGATACTGGGGGAAGCAGATGGACTAAACAGGACCTTTGTGCAGTTTCTTGACGACCGTTTTCTAGGCCTGTAGTCGTGTGTATGTGGGGTGCCATGCTAGGCTGGAGGCGAAAATCCTAAGTCACCGCTGTCTTTGAGGGGTTTGTGATTTAGAGGTAGAGATGGGAAATGGGCAGAATGATGCCACAAAACAGGAGCAGACTGCCTTAAAGACACTGGGTGCTGGAAGGATGAGAAGGAGAGGGAGCTCTCTGAACTCGGAAGCCATGGAGGATTCTAGATGGAGCTGGGCCCTGAGAGGATGAGGAGGTGGGGGTGGGGGAGACATGAACGAGTGCCCGGATGTAGGAAGAGCGTGAGAATGCTTAGGGACCCACCGGCAAGCTGAGCAGGTCCCCTGGGAGGACGGTGGGGGAAGCAGTGATGACTGGGAGGCCAGCGGCGCAGAGCACACTCCACACACAGTCTAAGGGAAGCTCCTAGGACAGTGTTAGCATGTTGCTTTCAATCACAGCTCTCCGAATCATTTCCACGAAGACTAGTGAAAATCACAGTAATACGTGTTCATTCGTGAAGCAGTCTCCATGGCATGTCCGCTGTCTTATTGGCACATTCAGAAGACCTTCTCCCGTGCCACAATCTCCAGAAGTACCTCGGAGCTTTGCTGGTGTTCACGAACCCAACAGCCCACCCTTCCCCTTCGAGGCCCACCTTGCTTTCTGCCCAGAGGACAGTTTTGTACTCAGAAGGACAGAGGCTGCCTGGACAGCCATTCATTTAATCATCCACCCTCCCTTCAGAGCCTCATTTCAAACACCGAATGCTCAGGCCCAAGGAAACCAGCGGTGCCGGGGCGCGGGGCAGGACGGAGTGGGGGGCCGGTGTCGGTAGCTCCAAAAGCTCCGCATGCGATTCCAGGGAGCAGCCACGGACTCATCTGGTTTCTGCCAAGGTGCTTTGCATCCAGGAGATATACAGATAAGGTATTAGAATTTTCCTTCTTGTTTGTTATTTTTTCCTTTTCAAGGATCACCCAAGAACAAGTGCCGTGAAATGACGGGGAGGCCTGTTAGAACACAGATTTCTGGGTGCCCGGCCCGGAGTTTCTGATCCAGACGCTGGGGAGTGGGGCCTGCGAGTGTCCCTCACCTCATTCCCGGGTGACACTGATGCTGCTGGTCTGGGGTCCCCGCGTCGAGAACCGCTGCCCTAGAGCACTTGTGAAAAGCCTTTCCCGGGGCTGAATACCACTGTGTTGTATTCAGCACTGGCCTGATCCTGCTGCCCCTTCACAAATGGCCACTGCAGTGCCACCCCAGGGTCACCCACTCAGCTGGGCTTCAGCAACCACAGAGGACTGCCTTGGCTGTGCTGGAAAGAATCCGCGTCTTTAAAGAGGAAACCCCCTTCCCCTCTCTCCCCTTCCGGCTGCCTGTTATTCTCCAACACGAGACACGCAGCCTTTAAGGACAGGGCCCGGAGTGAGAGCGAGGAGCCCCCAGCCCCATTTCCCCACCTGCTGGCTGTGTGACTGAAGGCAAATAACCTCATTTCTCTGTGTTCCGTTTTCTCATCTGCGAGAATGAGGGTGCTAACAGGACCTGCCTTACAGGCTTCTTACGAGGATTAAATTACACGTTAAAATGCCTGACTCATAATTGGTGCGCCATAAACACCATCTATTACTACTGCTGCTGATGGCATTACGGGGCATCATCATCATCACCAAGTCCTCATTCTGCCCCATCCTTCCAGCAGCGATTTCCCCAGCCATGGCCTCTTCCAAGGACAGTAACACTTGCTTCCCTTGGCCTTCAGGCTGGCTTTCTCCCTACGTTCCTGGGAGGGATTTTTCTGCCTCCTCTCTCCTGCCCATAGGTGTTGGACTCCCACGAGGCTGAGTTCGAGGCCTTTCCCTTTGCTGGCTCTGTGCTCACTGCGTGGTCTCATCCACACCCAGTGTCCAATGCACCTTCACTCAGAGGACTCACAAATATCCACCTCCATCCTCAACCTCTCCTGCAAGCTGCAGGCCCATGTATCCAGCTGTTTTTGACATCTCCCTCTAGACCAGCGGTTCTCAACCTGTGGGTCGCGACCCCTTTGGGGGCCGAATGACCCTTTCACGGGGGTCACCTAAGACCATCGGAAAACACATATCAGATATTTACATTACGATTCGTAACAGTAGCAACATTACAGTTATAAAGTAGCAACGGAAATAATTTCATGGGGGTCACCACAACATGAGGAACTGTATGAAAGGGTCGCGGCATTAGGAAGGGTAAGAACCACTGCTCTAGAAGTCTCAAAGGCATTCACACCCAACATAATCAAATCTGACTTTATAACCCTCCCCCAGCAAACTGGTCCCTGCCCAGGGTGCCTGTCCAGGCCTGGGCTTCACCATCCAGCCCACTGTACACATCAGAAACCTGACGGCCATTCTTAATACCTCCTTTCCCTCATCCCTTACACCCATCATCAAGCCCTGCTGTACATTGTGCTTACTGTTTTGTACCTGTTACATTTGTCTACTTCTATTCATTTCCATCATGGCCACCCTTCTGGCCCAAGCAATTATCATCTCTTGTCTAGATTCCTGCAGGTGCCTTTTATTAATGCTCCCTACATTGGCTCCAGTCCCCTCCCCCACCCCAAATGCTAGGCAGAGTGACCCTGCTGAAATGAAACCCATCTGCTTCCTCCTCCTCATTCTATGGATTAATTCTTGTAAAGGCTTCCTGTTGGAATAAATAGAAAGCTCCTTAATATCTCATATACCCTGTATGGTCTGGCTCTACCCACCTCTTCTGAGTCATCTCACTTTCAGCTGTCCCTTATGTCCTTCTTGCCACAGGGCCTTTGCTCAGGCTGTTCCCTCTGTTTGGAATGTTTCCCCCCTCCCTTCATCTGGTTAATCCCTTCTCATCCTTCAGATTTCAGTGTTGCCATCTTTTCTTCCAGGAAGCTGTCCCTTACTTCTCCGACAAGGTCAAATCCCCCTAGTGTGTGCTATGCTCTCCCCTGTACCATCCAGCACAGTGGAGCTTTTATTTGCACAGTCAGTTTATGTCTTTCTGTTCCAGTCGTCTGCTTTACAAGGGCTGGAACTGTGGTTAATTCTGCCCTGTTGGTTTATAAGGGAATTAGCCTCACCCCAAAGAAAATCTGCTATAATTCCCTTTAAAAATAAACATCACGTGGGTAGAAGAATAAACAAGGTTAGGGGACTATAAGAGAGAAATGAAACCAAAGGGTGCTCTGGTATTTGTGTCTGCAAATTCTTACTGCTTACGGAGCTGAAGACAAGTCAGTCGGCTGCCACGAGCCTCCTGCCTGCAGAAGCTGGAGGTGGGTCTCTACTCTGACCAGCTCACCCTCGCGGGGTCTGTCCATACCAGAGCCCAGTACGTGTGGACTTAGAGCTTTGAACAGCAACTTTGTTCCATGGACAGAGGTCTTCACTTCCCAGTGAGATAGTCAGTTCCTTGAGGAGCACTTGTTCTTCCTTCATCACTGGCTTTGAACACTGTACCCAAGAGGCACTCAGTAAAAATCAGCCCATCCAACACTCCTCCATGTAAGCATCATGAGGGGGGAATTTTCATTGGTTTAGTTCCTTACTGTATCCCCAGCAACCAGAACTGAGCCTGGCACACAGTGGGCTCCTAGTAGGTCTGAATGGGGGAGCTCTTGAACACTCACCATGCATGAGGCTCTCTAGATGCCAGAAATTTAATAGTAAACCACAGTTGGTTTACCCCATGTTATTTCTATTGTTAATCTCAGTTTAAGTTATTCTAACTCTAGTCTGTTTTGAGTTTCAGTTTTAACTTACTCTCTATTCAATATAGCTAGGTCTATGCACATGGCCCCAAAGCATAATCAACCCTTTTTACACAATTAGGGACCTTTTAAAGCAAGATAAGGTTTTCACTTCCCTTCCCTCCATTCAGTGAGTCTGGATTGTTTCTGACCTTCACACCTAACACATTTGAGAAGCATGTTTTGATGCACAGTGAGAGAACCTCAAGTCATTCTGGGAACTGCTTAATTACGTAAACTGAAATCAAAAGAAAGCTGGCAAATCCAGCAGCTACTCATTAATCCCTTCTTGGCATCGGTAGAAAACAAAACAAAACAAAAAACCAGTTTCCTGGTAAAGTAAGCAAATATGTTTTCTGAGGTAATCAAAGATTTTAAAAGCCTCCTCCTACTTTAATCGCACCTGAATGTCTAAGATGTTACGGTCTTATGATAACCACATAAAATAATAAAATTAGGAAAGAGATTATATGTCATGGCCATTTAGGGTAAGAATAGTTAATAATGACCTATAAGCCGGAAGGGCCACACCGTGTGTTAGAAGTTCCCATTGGGCTCCGTTTTCCCAGAGCGCTAACCTTTCCTGCCTTTGAAGGGAAAACTAGGTCCGCCCTGTTCATCTTTCAAGGTGTGATGGATAGCCGGAGGCTTCCTCTCAGCACTGCATGTCCTGCCAATTGGATTTGTTTGGACACACATTCTCCACCATTTGTTAGCTGTTTATATGTGCAAAGATTCTATCGCTTTTGAATCAATTTCACATCGAGTGTCCAACAAAAGATTGGACTTGGAACAGCTGGCCTTTGTTGAGCCGGTGACAGGATGAACCATTCCTCCAGCATGTCATGTAAGGGTATCATGGGTCCCACGCCACACTCTGTAACCTCTCCTTTTCTCCTCCACCTCTACATCACTTAACCTATCCAGTCGACAGGTGTGACCTGGATAGCCAGCCTGTGGGTAGGTGCTTGGGGGATATGGAAGATACTATAAGCCATGGCTTTTTCTCTAGGAGCTAGGAATTGAAGATAGGAAACCACAGAAAGCAACACAAAATGCTCTATCATTATGTGCTAAACTCTCCTGTAATAAGTCAGATTGTAATACTTCTGTATCTGGGTCACAACCTCTTAGCCCCTCCCAGAGAATAACTGTTTATAAACCGGCCTTAGCTTCGATTAGATGATTATAAGACATAGTCCTATGAAAACATTTTCTGTATTTTCCGTAATACAACTGAGAATGATGGAACTGGCCATTGATATAGGAATCTGGTTGAGACAGTTCTAAGTTAGGGGAAAGACCACACTTGCATAAGGTCTTGAACAATGGGAGGTGGCGGGGGGAAGGACTGGCCAGTTAGAAGCACAGTCCTGCAGGGCAGCGCTAGGCAAAAATGAACATTGAGGGTGGGCCTGAGGGTGGTAGGAGTGAGCCAGTGAAAATACCTGCTATCTAGGAGACTGCACAGACTAGACATAGGTCAGAAGGAGACAGACCGGTGGGCGTAAAGCAGTGGGGAGGTGGTTCTGAATACACAGGTGGGAAGTAAAAACTCTAGAAATCTTCTAAGTTGTAAAATAGCACTATGAAAGCTGATGTTAAGAAAAACTATTCTAGGAACAGGGTTCAAGATGAATTGGAAAAAGGTAGCCTGAAGTATTCTATCTCTTCTCTATTTCCACTGTATTAATGTCTTATTATCTTTGAAAAAGAACATGCAACCCTCCCTCTGCATTGTACTTCCTTGCTAGAAGCAAGGGGAAAATCTAACTACTTGGGGAAAATTAACCAAGTCAATTTTATTTCCCCACAAAGAGAGCACAGAGATCACTACAATAAACTATAAACAGTCACTAGTGAGTGGGACTTTCTGGCTCTCAGACAGACATACCACATGTGGACGATAGGCAGAGCCTTGTTTAATTGGTGTCAACGACCTGTCAACTATGTATTGTAGAAAGAGAAGTACAGACAATAAAAAGGATCTTTATTTTTATTAGAGACTGACCTGTCAATTAATAGAGAATGAGAGTCTCATCTGAATAATAATAATGATTAATAATGTAAATTTTCCTATGCAATAACAATAATTATCACCTGCATAATGCTTTTTTAAAAAGTCATTTCCATACATTCTCAGTCATCCTAATAGGCCCTCTCCTCCTTTCACCTCCCTTTAATGGTTCAAGGCCTTACTCAAGGGTAATGACCTTGTTGTGGTCTTTCCCTAAATTCAGATTTATCTCAACCAAATTCCTATAGCAATGGCCAATTACATCAACCCCAAGAGTAGTGTGGAAAATATAGAATGGGTTTCTAGATGGCTGTTTCTTACAGTGATCTTCTATAAGCTATAGAGCAAGCTTGTCCAACCTGCAGCTCACAGGCCACCCGTGGCACAAGAGGGCTTTGAATGCAGCTAATACAAACTCGTAACTTTTCTTAAAACATTGTGAAAATTATACACGGAACCTTTATTTAGTTCCTCAGCTACCGTTAGTGTTAGTGTATTTTACGTGTGGCCCAAGACAATTCTTCTTCTAGTGTGGGCCAGGGAAGCCAAAAGTTTGGACACCCCTGCTGGAATTAGAGGGAAGAGTCCACTCTACTGCAGATAAAAGGGGAGATGCTTATTTTCTTGTGGGAAAACTTTAACTTCCTCACAATTGGCCAAATAGTAAAAATTCCACAGAACATTCTGCTGGTTGAAAAAGTATAAACTTCATTCATGTACATCTGATATTTGTTTCCAATTGCTTAAAACTATGATTATTTGATAGGATAACCCAAGTTTAAAGTGACCTAAAGCTGTACCAAACTGATTGGCCCAGTAAAACTCAAACATTTTTCTGTCTTTCTTTAGAGCTGCATTCAGCCCTAAATAACAGCTTCCCATTATTGCCAACCTGCCTCACACACCTTCATCTGTGCATGAAAGCCAGGGGAAAGGGAAGCGTTCAGGTTCAATACAGCAGAGAACACTTCCCTTTTGGAGAAGTCATCAATATCTTATGAAGTTTCTATCACATGGCATGATAGTATATAGGGGATAGCCCCTAACAGGCTACATCTTGACAATGCTGACCACCTGAGTGGTCGGTCTCCTGCCATTGATGAGAGCAGCACATAAAGTGAACTAGGAATCATAACTTGTCGTTAGTTTCCTCTTTGGAATTGGAGAATCAAGAGGGTTTAGGTGTGGACCTTTGCCAATGACAAGCACAACAGTCCTTTTGCATCATTGCTGCATACACTGTATACACTGCATCATTGAAGCATCCATGTCTGGTACCTTAGAGTCACCTGGCAGTACCTGGCTTCCTCTTGATTTTAGCCCATGTAGCTGCCACTCTTGATTCAAGATACTCAGACATCACCTTATTATTTCCTGTGCCTAGCACAAAAGAAAGCACCTACAGAGGTTATACACGAGGTCTGATTTCCAGGAGGCTCATGCACCTACTGGCAATGGAAATAAAGCCAGCAGTCCTGGTGGTCAATCCTTGAAGCCTGTTATTGCTGCCGTTGTCATTATTGCTGTTTTCTCTTTGTTTTCTATGTCTTTGCCTGTTTAATTCTATTTAGAAAGAAATTCAGCTAAGCAATCAAGGGATTAGAATGTACCCACATCAATGTTAAAATGACCAGTCTATTCAGTGAAAAGCAATCAAGGAAACTTTTTTCAATCTTGTGTACGTATAACAACTGACCAGTTAACTGAACTGTTCACTTTACAACCAGCTGTCAACATGTTAATAGTCCCTGTTTTCTTCCCTTTTCTTTTCTTTCCAAAGAATATGCAAAGTTCTAGTGACAGTTTTAAAGATAAGCAAATACCAGGTAGCTTACCCTAAATAGCACCAATATTTCCCTTCAGTTGTGGGAAGAAAACATAACCTGCTTTAGATGGAAACATTCAGGTTGATCAGAGACCATCCAAAGAAAGCAAAGCTGCCTGCTCAGACCCCCACGGCTGGCTCGGTGGAGTGGTCAGAGCTGATCCTGCACAGAAGGAGCAATGGTGTGCTGAGAGCCTCTATATAGCTACAGACCAGATAATACACGCATACTGTAGTCTATCAATTTTCAATGAAACTGTATTTCTTCACTTGGAATACGGGAAGGATGTCACCTCCCCTCCATTCCAAAGTTTACCCATTCACTAGAACTTGACTCACGTCCAGTGAGTTCAGCTAACACTGACCCTTTCACTTCCTGATCAGCTATGAAGCTTTCTGTCTGCACCAGTTTGGGCCCTTGGCTATCCTTACAAGACACTTTAGCAGAAGCAGGACATGGGTGACAAATGCTCCTGTAGCCCCGGTTGGACACAGCTGATCAGACCACATGGTTAGTGTGGTGTCCGATTCTGGACACTGGATTTGACACTGACAAACTAGAGTTAATTCAGAGCAAGGCAAACAGGAGAGTGAGGGGAAGCCAGGATCTCTGAAGAGCAGCTGAAGGACGTGGCAGTGATGAGCCTCAATAAATCTATTTTTTTAAAATTCATTTTTATTGTTAGACTTATTGGGGTGACATCTGTTAGCAAGGATTACATAGGTTTCAGGCATATGATTCTACAGTGCATTGTAATAAATCTATTTTGAAGGATGCTGACAGTCTAACTGAATGAACGAATGAGTGAATGAGCTATCCGACAAAGGAATGAACTAAAGAGAAACTCTCTTAAAACATGTTGGTAATCAACTGAAGGATTACTGTCGATAAATTCAATCTTTTACTGCAGAGGGCCCAACAAAAACCAACCTAAGTAGAAGATTTATCACAATGTAGAAAGACTTCTAAGAGCTCCAACCCTCTGTCCAATATCGGATCCTGTTGCCTTCTTTTTTCAGTGAGTTCCTTCCAACTTGAGGATGTCAGCCTTAGCTGGATGGTCACTTTGCAGGGTCATTAACAGAAACCCTCTTGGTTCACTGATAGGATGGACCAGATGAGCTCTCTGAGCCGCAGAATCCCTCAGGGGCATTTTAAAGCATACAATACGGATTTCCAGGCCCCTCTATCAGGGCTTCTAACTCTAGGATGGGCCCTGAAAATGTTTATTGAGTTTTAAATTCTAATGATTGGTGAGGTTTGAGAACTACTAGACTAGGCAACTTCTCAGGTACTTTCTAACATCAAGATTTGGTGACTCCGTTGCATTTTCTTCTGCATCTTTTTGTGAGAATTCCATATGTAGGTAAATCCAACTAGAGTGTAAATTCTTGGGCCACTGGTTTCTAGCCTTCCTCCATCTCAGCACTCTGATGGGCAAAATACGCTCTCATGAAAACCACGACTTTCTGTAACAGAAGGTCTTCCTGGAGTGACCAAGGCCATATCTCCTGCACCAAACCATGTCCCTGCAATGCTTAACACCCTGCTGGGCTCATCTGGGCTGTTCCAGTAGTGCCACAATAAAGCACTCACTGTGTAGCTGGTACAGTACTCTTTGTGCTTTTGTAGCAATCGGGCCATATGAAATCAAATCAAGGGCCTGAAGTCCCCACCCATTGCTAGACAGCTGTGGTTTCACTGCATAATTGTTTTTTTTTTTTTGTCTTTTCCTTTCTATCAGTCTCACTTGGCTTGACTTTTAGTCCTAGAGACGCATTGTTGGGTTCACATGCATGGTTGCCCTGAACCAAATAAACCATTCCATGATGGCAAGAAAGGGTGGCTGACATCATCACTGTGCCAAATCCCCTTTCATGTTCTGATGCCCTTAATAAAAGCTGAAATGAAAATGTGCTAATCTGGGGGAAACTGGCAACGTGGAAATAATGCACTAACGTATGGATACAACTCCATCCTGTGGATTCTGAACAGTTGGTCACATTGTTTTAAATCTTATGGGGCATGACTGGTGGCTGAAGGCATGCTGAAGAGGATTTCCATACCACTTCACTAATACTTTCATTTGATGACAGATAGAGCGTGAAAGGAAATTTTTTGATTATTGAATTCTTTGATCTCTATACTTCTGCCCAGGTTTACACCGAATGCTGAGCAGTGAGGGGAGATAAACTTGTAAATATATGGTATAATAGCACAGGGTTCTTTCCAAGGAATTGTTTACTAGTGGTTGTGCTATTGTAAGAAGGTGTTAGAGTCTGGCATGTATTGTTTTATAAAAATCTATGAGCTCAGACTCCAACCAACACCAGGCAACCTGCATTAAGCAGACATAGGTGCTTGCAGAATGAAAACAAAAATAGCCCGTGTTTCATCTGTTCACAAATCTTTTGTTTTTAATGACTACCTGGAAAGGCAGTGACACAGACAAAGCAAGTGCGAGTTTCAGGACTGAGTTGCAGCTCTGATATGGACTGAGGGCCAACGATTTGGATAGGAGGCTGGTTTCCCCAAATGCAGATACCCACTGTCTAAATAGACTTGTTAATGCCATGAATGAGAATAAAGGCCTGGGAGCTCGACAACCTCAACTGAAACAGTTCATGACTATGGACTGCTGGGGTTTTTGAATGTTCTGATAGCTTTCTCCATCCACATCCTTACCTACATAGTCCAAACTCAGCCACTGCACCCAGTCTGCCTGTGTTCATACCCTGGCTCAGCTACTTCCTGGCTGTGTGAACTTAAGACCAAGATGTTGGTGCCCCTATCTCTAAAGCTGAGATTCAATAGTAGCTACTTCATAGAAAGTTAAACGAGATTATCCTTAATTGGAGGTGCCTGGCAAAACAAAAACAAAAACAACAATAAAACAACAAAACAAACAAACCTGCTTAGGAAAATATTGGTTGGCATTTGTCATTCACAAGCCTCCATTTGGTGACTGCATGTGATGTGGTGATGGACAAATGTCAAATCAGTCAATTAGTTTGTATTTATAGAGAGGTTTCAAAAAGGCTACAATCCAGTTGGAGGAATGAGAAATTCCAGTGAAATAAGACTTCCCACCACAGGACAGGATTTTATCATTTGTGGATTTATGATGAAGAAATAATGAAGGAAAGCTCCATGGAAGAACTGGGACTTAAAGCATGGGGCGCATCAAAACGAGTAAGGCTTCAGTATTCCAGGTGTAGGAAAACCATGAAGGCATAGGGAGAGGGCTGCTCTTGGTATCCCTAAGGAACAGTGAGATGATCTAGCTGTCTGAAGCAAATCATCTCCATCTTGGCCTTTCTTCCTAGAAAATTATGATCTAAGGCTAATGTGAGACATAATTAACAGGAAGAGATTGATAACGGCTATCATTTATTGAAAACCTACTACATGTAAAATATGAGCTACCTTTTCACCGATGCAAGAATCTTGAAAGCAGGTGTTAATACTGGTATTTTCCACAAAGAAACAGAGGCTTAGAGGACTTAGCTGACTTGCCCATGGCCACAGAGCTGGTAAGAAAGCCAGAATTTGAACCCACTTCTGATTGTTGCAAAGCCAGGGCCCTTTCCATTATACCAAGAGTCACCCTCAGCATCATTCAATAAGGCTGACAACAGAGCTCACACTTTATGCATCGGAACTAAAGGTGGTTGGGGCTAAGTTTCAAGACTATGTGTTCAGGTCTGCCCATTAAGCCTGTGCTCAGGCTATATTTATAGAGGTGGTTTTAAATCTTTAGGACAAAAACTCTTGTCTCTTTTTGAAGGAGCATGCTAGGGATCTGTTCTTTTCTCTGGGACCCTTAGTCCTTTCTAGAGTCTATATAGAGATCAGGTGAGTACAAAATCATGTCTTTCTTTTTTCATCTGATGACCCTGAGGCTCTTACAGTGGAAAGTAAAGGCTAAAGCAGAGTTACAACTGCCAGCTAATTACAATGGTGCCCATTGGTGCTCAATTCTTTAGGTAATTATTAAGATAATTCAGCAGAGAGTTCAGTGGCTGCAAATGACAAAGACACAATGTCATGTCTTTCATACAGTGGTCTGCTTTCTGGCAGACTATAACATCTGGACCACCTCTGTGAATCTGTAAGGAGAAAAGAGTCCTCTGGGTGGGGGCATGGAACACTGGTGCTAAGAACCATGTGATCCACAGTAAAGGATGCTAACACCACTCTCAAGTCCATGGGCCAAGGACCACTTTCTGATACTGTAGGCAAAACTAAGGTTAGGATTTTAGCCTTAAGAAAGTCCATTCTTCCTTGCTTGGAGCAGTAAAGTGGTAAATAAAGGTACAGGTAGGTGACTGCTAGAATTGGCCCCCAAATTGCCAGTTTGGGGCTATTTTAAGTAGGAATAGCAGTCCTAACTTCTTACAGCTTTGAAGGCATTATTATACCAAAGTCACAAAGTAAAACAAAAATAATATTGAAAATTATTTTTATTAAGACTTAAATATATGTGCTCCTTTTATTATCATAATAGCAATTCTATTGATATTCATGATTATATGATGATATAGTTAGGAAAATTTTTCCCATCAAAATGCTTTGTTGGTATATAAGAGACCGTACTAATTTTATAATGTGGAAATCTGAATTTCCTGATAAATGCCAGGAAAATGAACTGGTCCAAAATGGTGGAAACTGATTTTTTAAAGGGTCAGAAAATACAGAGGGTGCCAAAAAAAGTATATACATTCAAGAAAGGAAAAAACTGTATTAACATTGTAATATTCAATATATACTGATAACAAAAGATGAATACGAGTCATGTTTGACTTTTGCATTTATAAAAGGTGCTCAAAGTGGTTACCATCAGCATCTATCTAATACATAGATAATATCCCTTAAAATGTGTATACATTTTATGGCACCCCAACTATATGAATGAGTTTTATGTTCTAAACCAGGGGTGTCAAACTTTTTGGCTTCCCTGGGCCACACTGGAAGAAGAAAAACTGTCTTGGGCCACACATAAAATATACTAACACTAACGATAGCTGATGAGATTAAAAAAAAAAAAAGATTGCAAAAAAAGATTTACAATGTTTTAAGAATGTTGACAAATTTGTGTTGGGTCACATTCAAAGCCGTCCTGGGCTACACTCATCCCATGAGCTGTAGGTTGGACAAGCTTGTTCTAAACTATAAAGCACCATATAGGTGTTTGTTATTGTTGCTGATTTAAATATTTTTGCAAAGCACACACTTTAAAAAACAATTCCTGCTTACAGAAGTACACTATAGATGCATACCACCCCATTACCCAGACATGGCCTACCTCAGCCTTGAGAACTCACCTCAAAGACAGTTAGTATATGGCTTCAGATTCAATATTAACATGCCTGGCAATCTGGAGAGATTTCATCTTGCAGATGGTGAACACAAGTAAGTGAGACTTGTAAGTGAGAACACTGAAGGGACTTCCACGTACAGTTGTTCTCCCAAATGCCCTGGATTGTCAGCTCACTAAAGAACACGCCACATCTCCACAGAAGAGGGACTTCACTGGTATTGCTTTTCAAATTTTAGCATCCATAAAGAAACAACTGGACACTTTTTTAAAAACACACAGATTTCTAGACCCCCATAGTAAAAAATTTTGAGTTTGTAGGTCTAGGTTGGGACCAGAGATTCTGCATTTCTAACAAGCTCTTAGGTGGTGCAGTGCTGCTGGTCTGGAGATCACACATTGAGGGGTTCAGGTTGGAGCCTCCTGCAGTCCAGCAGCAATCTAAATTTCGGCCTATCTCGCTGCTTCCTATGTGAGTTGAGTTATTTTCTTATCGCAACCACCCCTTAACTCTTGGTCACTTCTGAACCATCCTGGCAACTCTGCTCCGAGTCCCTCCTTTCCACACATCAAACACTTCCTCTTCCTATTCTCTGCCTCTTTGGTTATATCTTTTCCAGGGGAGAAGCATTTAGAGAACTTTTCCTCTTGTGAATTCATGGTAGTCCTTAAACTACCCATGTGATGATTAATCATGTCCTATACATTATAACTTTCATATTATTAAGGCAGAGAGGGTGATTTAACTGTGTTATTTTTCTACACAACCTCTTCAACTGGACTTTTCTTAGTCCTTGAGAGCAAGAATTATACCTTGCATATAATAGTCAAGCAATAAATAATGACTGATTAATTAGAGTTATCCGTCAATATATTTAATATAATTTTGGTTTTACTCAGCTAAGATTTGTTTGAATTACTAAGGTGAATGGGCACCATTACTTTAGACAACCCAGTTCAACACTGTTTTATGATCTTGGTTCCCAGAGCAGCCTCTGAGGTCTCTTTCTGAATCCCTTAGTGGACCTAACAGAGTAGGCATGATCAGAAATTAGATGGCTAACTTCTTAAGCGTCTTATCCAAACAGATTACTTCTCTTCATCTAGGGTACCAACCAGCTAATGTTAATAAAGTTCATGACCTTTCTTTTAAGAATTCCACAGGAGGAATCTACCCACCAATGATGGAAAGTATAGCTAAACCACCCGAGTCTCTCATGAACAAGGAAAACAAAAGATACTTCAATTTCCTTCTGACTAATCTTAGTGAAATAATCAGTGAGCTGGTGAGGAAACACGGCTTTTAACCACAGTATTATGTTAAAAATGTGTATTTTCTTGCAATACTGACCTATAAACAATCCAATGCCAGGAAACTCTAAACAGATGCCTGGAAAAGGAACGGAGATCCAGATTCACATGATTTTTACTGTTCCTGTACTTTGCATCACATTCTTGGTTTGCCAAGTAGGAGGAGGGCTAAAGAATGACTATGCAGAGAATTGGCTTCATGAGGATGGGCAATCACACAACTCTGGGCCCTCAGACTCTGCACACTGCGGGGAATTGGGCGCATTAGTTTCCTAAGTGCCAATTGATCTTTGGCAGGCATCTTTTGAGCAGCTATTGGAGGTAGGGCAGTGTTGCCTCCAACATATAAGCTGTTCATTCACTATCTTTCTGTGAGAGCTCTGAAGACAGGTCTATCCTTGAAATTATACTTGGTGTTTCATTTTGTATCATTTAGGCTGGGCCTAGGTCTGAATGTGCACTGAATGTGCCCAAGAGGCGTGCAAGACTGCAAGAGAGCACAGAGCTCACTGCCTTGGGCTGACAGGTATCCCCTCACCTCTGCTCTCAGGCATGTAATAGAAATTGCCTCTCAGCATCCACCTCAGGCTATCTCTTGGGGCTCTAAACCACTGCCTTCATAGCACTGTTTTCCCATGAAACCAAACTGTTTGCACCAAATTATGTTGATGGACAAGGACTTACTTCATTTATCTGGCATTTGTTCAAATATGATGTTGCATCATCTTGCACACAAACAATCTGGAAATTTATCTTTACAGAGAAATGCATTACTTGGCCACTTAGTAGCCAACTCAAATGCACAAAAACTTGTAACTAGTTTATGAACACAAATGTTTAGTACACCGACAGCACTCACCTATTTAGCAAATGTGCTAATTAAAATTACCCTTACTTTTTTATAAGGAAGGTTCAGAGGAACCTCTACCTGGCCCTGCCAATGATTTCTCAGCAGTTCTGATTTCCTGTCCCTGGACTGAAGTAATATAACATCATTTTTAAAAAACATATTCCATATAATTCAGATTTTCCATCAATTATAATGGTCTAAATCAGTTTTCTTTTGCTGTGTATCTCTGTTTGGATAAGATAAAACTTGGCCAACTTGGTTAAAACAGAAGCACTGACAAAAGAATAATTAGTAAGAGCTCCCCACCAACCCAAAGGCAGAGCTCACCATAGAACTAACTCTTCTCCTCTCTGTGAAGCCCTCGGCAGAGTTCCCATGTACTTACAACCCAGGGTCAGCCAGTGACAGCAGTTATCTGTAGCCTAACAGCACAGTAAGAAACTTCTGCCCTGCTCTGATCATCCAAATGGAAAATTTATGAGAGATCCTGATGGATCAGTTCACGGACTATGCCCCAAGCTCTAGAAATAACTTATTTTCACAACTCACTTGAACAAAATGTACTGGGTAATATAAAGTTGTTAAATGACTAGAAGTCTAGGGTCTCTAATTGGAGTAGATGGCTCCTTGCTCCCTTTCTCAGAAACTGGAAAAATCAAGATGCAACCTACAGCCTTCATCCTAATTCAATCTCTGCTTATCTACTTGCATTAATAAATTTTGGAGTAAAGACAGAGAGGGAAGGAAGGTAAGCTCTAAATAAAGGTAGGTGACTCTTATTACTTCAATATTTCCTTTGGGTGACTTCAGCCAAGTTGGCACTCAAATGGGTGTGCTGGCAGAAATGAGAAAAACAACAAAACACATGAAAGGAAGTTCATAACTGTGTCTCCTTTTTCACCTGATAGGGGGCTATCTTACCTCCCCGCAGGACCCCGAAGCCCCTTATCACTTCCATGTCCTTCCTCCAGGGCATGACCTGCTTGCTACTTCTATATCCTCTTAAGGGCAATGCCAAGCTAACATGGCTGCTGAGCCACCAGCATCCAGCCCTTTGGAATGCCCGTGAAACAGGCATCTCGGGGTGACTGCTGCTGCTGCAGGACCTCTGCAAACGGGGTGGGGGGTGGGGGGGTGGGGGTGGGCCAGGGGGCGATACGGTTTCAGAGGAGATAGTTAAAACAGATTAAAGAGCAGCATTCCACAGGCCCCATGAGCATAAAGCAAGGGTGCCCTAGCATCCCAGGAGGCAATGCCATCCGTTTAAGCATGAATCAACCGGTCTGTTCTATTTTCTAAGCGTGTACAAACACTTTCCTGGAATCAGCAACATGACTCAAAGCACCTGTGATCATTTATGTCTTGAAAATATAACAAAGATATTTCTGGATAATTTTCCAATCGGAACATATTTAAATTTTCTTTTTTTGCGTATGCGTCTGACCTCTAGTGACATCACATCTTGATCATTAACATAAACCAAGTGCCAGAAGTAGCTGACTCTGGAGCAGAAAGGTAAAGAGGATTCTGCTAAGATAGGAGAAGTAATTTCACAACTTCAGTTCTAACAGATCTTATATGAACTGTGGTCCTCACACACCGATTTGGCTACTCAGATGGGAAGAACAGCAAGTCATTTACCCAAATGTCTGTGCTCTTTTTCCTGACTGTGACACTTAACTGGACAGGAGGCAAGATGGAAGTTCTGCTGGTGGAGTCAGAGGACGTCTTTGCACGAAATGACATCTGCTTCCACTTGTTGGGAAATAGGTTTCTTTAAGAGTAAGTTCGAAACTATGACAAACCCAACACACTGTTACTCAGTGAAATTCATGGAGGAGTTAGCTTACCTGTGGACACACTCCCTGCCCCCTTGACTACTAGGTAAACAGCATCCTTTAAAGGTAAAGGATTTAAACAGTTGCTTCCCCCCTTTTCTCTTTCCTTAATAGTAAGTAGGCTTTTCGATTTAAATAAACCAGGAATTACCTCAACGCTCCACTCACTCCTTTACCTGTCTGAATAAAAGAAGTAACAGCATACACTCTCTGAGCTTAGCTCTGGAAGTGTGGAAGAATTTAAATAAAATATTTTGAGAAGTCAGATGTGTAAGAGTCAAATAACTTAAGAGCATGGTCTTGCAAGTTAGAAAGTCAACACTTTCTCCATGTTCTGGTGAAAAATGAAGGGCAACATCTGTAGAAAGCTTAAGCTCACTGTCAGCAACGATAGGGCCCCACTGCCCCCCAACTACGTTTTCCTCTCAACCACATGCAAAGGGAGATAAATTCTATACACTACAGACCAGGGACACAGACCAGCAAAGAGAGACAAGTAAGCATAAAGAAGCAATATTCTATAATACTAAGGAGCTCAAGAGAATTAGAAAATATTCTGTAACTCTAACTCTGCCTCCTGGAGTTTATCATGCTGCCAGTTTCAGACCAATGAGGCACTTTCCAATTCCCACAGTTTGTCCTGTCACCCAGATCAGAGTATAACCAGCCTTAGAGAATGTTTCCTTATATCTCCCTAATTCTTCTTTCTATCTAATCTAGAAAAGAGATAGCATTCAGTAAGACTTGCTTCTGGTGCAGGCCGCTGATGATAATCTAAATCCTTTGGGTTATGGTTTAAGCTTTTGTTGCCAAGACTGACCTTTCAATTGTCATCCGATATTATTTTTTAAAGAAACAATCAGTGTAATGAAATCTAATTAATTTGGGGTTGCTGATTAGTCAGTATCACAAAACACATCACTAACCGAAATTCATGTGAACTTCATTTGTAAATATATTTCATGATTTTGGGGGTCTCAAAGGAATAAAACTATATTTTAAAGGTAGTTAACTATTCTTGTATACAGCAAAAGTGAGCTAAGAAAGGATTTGAAGATGAAAACTTCTTTTTAGTCAATAACTCTTGGGACTTAGAGAAAACTAGAAGTCTGGAAAGTCTCAGATGTGAATCTTCTACCCTCTTTCCAGGTTATTTAATAATGTGTATCTTCAGCGAGTTTGACAGACAAAAGCTACTCCAATTTAGACACAAGCAAGGATTATTACTGGCAGGAAGAATGGAGATGAGACTTTATCTGGCAAAACGCTGTGCAAATTCTTTTTTTGCCCCTTTCAGAATGGTCATAATCACAGAATTCTCTGCTCTGGGAGCAAGCTTGACTTTCACTTTCAAACGCAGCAGAAAGCAAACAAACTTGGGCTGCTTCATATACCCTCACATAGATTTTTTTGAAGATGGGCTCCATCCGTCTCAGGTAGGTTTTTGAGGGCCCAGAACACAGAAACTGGGAGCCTGTGCTCAAAAGTCCAGAACAATTCAGAAATTATTTCAGCCGTTCTCATTTTAGAAGTAAAACAAAAACACCAAGTAGAGACGAACATGTGCTTCTGTGTATCTATTTTTAAAAGAAAAGCACAGCTCTGCTCTGCCCTTGACTTTTGTCCATCTTTTTCTGCTTAACTTCAAAATCTTGCTCATAAGAAAAACAAACAAACAAACAAAAACCCCCAAACAAAACAAAACAAACAACAAAAAAAACTGCAATGTTGGCTAAAAGGGGGACATTTCAAAATTTCTTCTCCTAGAATATCACATGCTCGCTCACCCAGCTCAGGCTAAGCCGTTTTGGTCCCGGGTCTGCTCCTTCTGGCCCCGCATCAATCCAAGATAATAACCAGCAGTTATTTTATCAGCATCTGCTGACTCAATACTGACCCTCTCAGCTCTGCCTTCCCAGCAGTGATCACCCTCTAGCGGCAAGAGCAGTTAACGGCAAGTCACTCAGTCGCTGGATTGCAGAGAGACAACCAGTTTTTCTGCCCTGCCTTCTGAGATTTCCAAGAACACGCTTAGTAAAATGAGACACGGGCTTGAAGGTTTGTGTGCTATTTTCTTACATGTAAGAAAACCTACATTAATTAATAAGCTGAGTTTTTATCCTTCACCTTCTAGCTAAAAGAATGTGGATGATGAGGAGGCATGGTCAATCCAAAATAAAGGCAACAGAAAGTTATTATATTGCAGAGAACCTCAACCATCATCTGTCCAACTTTCCTCTCTGCCTCCTAGCCTGCTGTAATCTGTGCCCAGTCCCTGATCTCCAGACTTTCTCGGCATGCTGGGCTTCTCGTGGCTTCCTAAGGGGAACGCTTTGCATGAAGAGGCAGATTGGGTGAGGCACACCCATCCAGGAAGCACCCTGGCAGGGACAGGGGTGACCTGTCACCACAACACACAAACTAGCTCATGCATTGGGACAGACTTTGCTCCTGAAAGTCTCACACCCTCCCCTCAGCAAGAGCACAGGGGCCATGTCTGTATTATTACTTTGCACACCAGCAGCATCAGACACAGTGCTTTAGGTCTAGCAGGAGGGCGAGAGATACTTAGTTTATGCATAAATGACTGCAAAACGATGAAACAGTGCTCAGGAAAGCAAGTGTGGTGCGAATCTCCAAAAGACTCGAATTACCCATCCTGCGGTCCCCGCAACAACGGAAAGAGGGGGTTAAACTCTGCTCCAGGAATCACAGGTGGCACGGAGGTACTCTGGGGCTGTCCGCCAGGCAGCCAAGTCCTCCAGCTCACTCGAATGAAACGAGACCCCGATCATTTTATAGAGTGAGCCGCTTTGCAGGCTGCACTTTAAGGAAGGATTCCTTTACTATAAACTACTGCTGAAGGATACTGGCCTAAGCAGAATAACAATGAAACAGAGAGAACAGGACTCAAAAAAATGACAGGAAAAAAATGGACTGAATAAGACTCAACTTAAAAAAATAAAATTCGACGGTAAGATTGACAGGATTAGACAGAGTAGTCTTTGGATTCCTGGGGTGCACACGCCAACGCAGACAGCTTCCATGTGAGCAGGGGCAGACATCTAGAAGCATGCAGAACTCTTCTGGAGCCGTGTTCCCACGGGCCCGCTGTGACTCACGTGCAGCTAACACGAGTGGGTGCTGTTTGTCTTCTCCGGTCTTCCCCATTCCCCTCTGGATGTCGCCTGTCTCAGGGTCTATGTGGGCCCCCCAGAGCAGTAGAGCTCTGAGACTTAACCGTCCACTGCTTTCCCCACCCAAGCCTCATTCACAATAGGCACCCTGAAACCTTGGATGGTCCGAGCAGTGCTCATGGAAGGGGAGAGCTGCCTGACCTTATGTTGGTGACTATATAGGAACTTGCTTCCTCAGTCATTGCTCTTGTTAACTTCAGTTTTGGGGGTCTGAAAATGAATTCCTAAATTGAAATCATATGTGCTTTAGAGCAAGGCTAGGCAAGACGTCGATCGCAGTCCACCAATGGGCCGCCAAGAAATATTGGGGCGACAGCCTCAATAATAAAATAAATAGCTAGTGGACTGTGACACTTGGAGAAGTAGCCCTTGCCCTGAAAAACTCTGCCCAAGCTTGCTTTAGAGAAAAGATATACCCATATAGCAAAACTACTCTCCTCCCAACAAAATTCAAAGCCAAAAATATGCTCTGCTATTCTTTAATAGAAATACAGAATAATTCACGTTCAATTAATCTAATGATTATTTTTAAAGTCCTTTAAAGTTTTTCAGTATTTTATTTGGTTTACATTTTTAGCATATATGTGGTAATAGTGCAAACACACACCCTTGAGCGTAAAGCAATAAGGAAATGTCAAATTAGCAATAAGAAAACACTCTTGCTGGCTGATCTCTAAAATGTTCAACATCTCTTGAATTTTAATTTATTTAAAAAATAATTCAGATGTTGTTTTCAATGAGCACATAACAAGTGGTAAGCAGATGACCCAAACCAGACACTGGGTAGGGAACGTCAAGATGCACCAGCAAGTAGGGAATAACCAAAAGGATGGACTGCCTCTCACATCTGCTGGAATCACAAATCACCGATCACTGCGAGAACAAGATACATCCCAAAGGTCTCGAAGATGAAATTTCCTAAATCAGATTCTGGGATTGCCAATCTGTAAGGCCTAACAAATGACTTCAGCCACACTGGTTTCTTAAAGGAGCTGAGTGACAAGGATCACTCGCCCTGGCTGAGGCAATGGCCTGTAAGCCACTGCACCCAGGAAGTTGCAGAAGAGAACTTTCCTGACCAAAGGAAAACAATTCAAGTGAAGGCAGAGGCATCAGTGCTATTTTAGTTCACTTAAAAGTGTTATTTTAAGGAACAGAATAAAGGGTTATTCAATGTGACTGAACCCAGGATGCTTCGTGAGCCTTTTGGAACAACTGGGAAAGTGGGAGCGCCTGGGTCTGTCCTGCTTCGGTGGGAGCCCACCCCGCCCCTCCCTAGGTGCCATGCAGAGCGTGTCCCGCAGTGACATCTTCACCCCAATTTTCAGACTGCAAACAACTCTCACCTGCCCTTCCCCACTGCCTGTCCCCCCCAAACCAGGTTTGGCGGGATTTAAAATCCAGACTCTTTGGCTTCTTCAGTTGAAGTCTGGTTGGATCAAATAAATATTTAGCATCTTGAACAATGAGCCAGTTCCTTTGGAAACATTTCATTCCATCCCCACACAATGAGCACCTGGCTTCTAGCCAGTCCTTTTCCAGCTTTCCAGAGGCCAGCTGACCTCCTCTTGTCCTGACCTGCCCAGGACATTAGTGTCCTGCCGGGGGAGAACGCGAAAGTCACCTGCTCCTTGCAGAAGCTGCAAACCCCGGGCTAACTTCGGTGCGAGCAGGAGCAGGCTTTACCTCGTGGGAGCTGAACGAGGCGGTCATTAGGGCTCTTCCCAGCGCGAAGCACCGAGAAAGGCTCGCATTCTCCCTTATTTTGCTGGTGCAAACTGAAAAGTGAGGGCAAACAGGGGCCAGAGGAAAGGGAGCTGGGTTAGACGGTAACTCCTGAGGTCTGGGTCTAACCTTTGCATTTCATCAGTCAATCGACTGGTCAGTGGCCTTCTGTCTCCTGGGCGTTTCTGCTAGTGTAAGAGGAGTCCCTGCGAATAATCCAGATGTCAATGTTTACACTCAGCTCTTTCCCCAAGTGGTTGTCCTTCTGATCTTCATAGTAGCTTCCTCAGAGGGACCGGCTCCCTCTAGCTAAATCCCCATTTTTGTGGAGGAACAAATTGAACTCCTGAACGCTCACGTAACAAACAAAAACCCAAACAAAACAAAACAAAATAAAAACACAAGTCTGTAGAGTTGAGCCGTTCAGTAAAGGAAGAATGTGACAAGAGAATCTTTCTTTTCTTATCTCATAAATTTCACCTCTTTCTAATACTTCACACACCAGTAACTTTATCAACTGCGTTTTCCGGAGTCTTACATGGGGAGGAATCGGGTGGGAAGGGGGTTGTGTCTCCTAGATCACTGTGACAACATTTCTCATTCCACCTGCTCCTTGAAACTGAGTGGGCTGTGAGGGCAGTGGTGATGCCACATGACTCCCGGGGTTAAGGCACAGAGGACAATGTCCCTTCCACAGTGTTCGCCGGAAGATTCTCTTCTGAAGTTTTCAGCTACCACATCAGCAATCTGGCGGCCCTGAGGCCACCCTGCCCCTGTGTAAGATGCATGGAGACGCCCAAGGAGAGACAGGCCTGGCCAGCTCCCAGCTGCTTCAGTTTCCATTGCTACAATTCAGGCTGATTGCCCTGAGCCAGAACCAACCAGCTGAACTTCCCCACTTCAAGGTGATCACTTGTGCAACAACCGTAATCAAAACAGCCCCAAGTCTTCCCTGTCCGTCAGAGCAGAAGTGCTTTCATTTGTTTTCTAGGAGGGCTGTCTGGGAAGTATCCAGCCACGTGACAGTTCTCGTTATATTAACAATGGCTGGAATGTTTTCTGGATAGCCTTGGCACACTAGGCTTTTTTTCATTATTATTAGAACCATTTCTCAATATTGTTAAAACCATGAATTCCACCACCTAAAAAATGTTTGGAAGCTATGTTTAAGAATGAGAGAAGGCAAGGTCAGCCCTGCCACCTCCCACTGGAAGGATGCAGTGAGGAGGACAACATCCAGCTCCACGCTTGACTAGTGTTCAATATTTGTTTTTAGATGAAGAGACAGTTACTCATAACGCACAGTAAAGCTCTTAATGAACAGTGATTCAAAAGGAAACGGTCTAAAATCTGGAAACACTTGAATTCATTAATTGCTGCCAATTTCTGTCTTAATCATCACAAAATCTTTAGAGAAGGGAAGAAGAGAGGAATTGGGGAAAATACCATACAGTCCCTCCAGGTAACACATATGAAACGAAGCTTTATAGTAGGCCTCATAAGGACAAATTAAGCCTCCCTAAAAGTTACCGAGTGCTCAGCTCACAGTGGGCATGCACAGACGGCTGCGAGGCTCATTCCGGCTTGTCTTTTAGGACAGACATTTGAAGATAAAAGACACCTAGGAGAGAGAGATCTAAAAGCGATGGGCCGGAAAGGCATGAGAGGTAGTGAAAGAATAGGTTAAAGAACCAGAGATACCAATGTGAAGAAGTAAGATTAAGAAAGAATGTAATTATCGTTTCCAAGTATGGTTAACAGTGAGCAGCTACCCAGCTCCTTCAATGTGGCTTACCTGATGGACTCCCCTAAACAGCTTCTTCTGTTTTACAGACGAGGAAACTAAGGCCTAAGGTCACCGAGCACGTTTGTGGTACACCCAGGAGACAAACTCAGGAAATCAGACTCCTGAGTCCTGAGTCTTGTTTTTAACTACAAAGATGGCACATAAAAAATTAGACTTACTGAGCACTGTTCCAGAGAGCAAACCAGGACTGAGAATGGAAGTCACAGCAAGGCCAATGCCAACTGGGGCTCAAAAGAAGGAGCATCTCCCATCTATCAGGAGTATCAACTAACTGGCAGTTACAAGGTAGTGAGCCTCCTTTTTGCAGAAAATGCACAAGCAGAAGCTTTCTAACCAGCTTTTGATGAGTTTTAGCTCAGATGGAGAGGATTTCTGAAGGAAGTCTCTGAACCCTGGCATTCTGTGCATGGATGAAATCACAGAGATTCTAAATTTGGACAGGAGTTGACCTAAGGACTGAAGTTTTTCATTCTCTTGCAATCTTCTCTACCTAACAACTTACATATGTGGGATGTGTGCTCTTAGTGGGCACAGAAGGGCTGATGAGTATATGCTACAGTAGAAAAGCACTAGATAAAGTGACATGGAACTTGCATGACCTTGGACCGTCACTCAATGTCCCCGCCCTGCGGTTTCCTCAGTGCTCAAATGCAAGTGAGCAGAGGCCATGCTGGCGTAGGGAGGAGCCAGGCCTCTGGCCATGCTGTCTGAATCTGTGCTCTGGCTCTGCATCTTACTTGCTGCAAGTCACAAAACCACTTGTGCCTCAGTCTCCTCATCTGTCACATAACTGTTCCCACCTCCTAGGGCTATTGTGAGAATTCAGTGAGTTAGTGATTTGTGAAATGCTGGGAGCCAAGCCTGGCAGAGAGCAAGCATGAAATAAGTGTTAGCTAAAGGGAAGGGGATGGTAACTCTTTTCCTAGCTCACCGGGAGGTTGTGAGAGTGGAAAAAAATAAAATAAAAAGAGCTACACATGGGAAATGAGAAATGAAAATTTGAAATAAGAAGTAGCTGTTGTATATTTAAAACTAAGCTCCCTACAACATGGTCAGGCCCCTTCTTAGGTCCACATTTCTCAGGCACAAGTGACTAGCAGAGGGCACGCAGTGTAAGAATGGTACTTCCTCCTCGGGGCAGGGCTCCCCGCCCTGCTCTCACCGCGGCTTGTCTCCCTTCCAGTTACTTCTTTGAAATCACTGAAGTTCTTGGTGGAAAGATAATCTTTGACGGTCCTGCTTAGCCTTCTCGGTCAGTGCTCCCAGTCTTCAACATTCTCAGCCTTAGAACTTCAGAGCAAGTTGTATGACGAGCTTACATTTAGGTTTATAAGGCACTTTGAGTTAATGTGAGTGTGTGGTGTGGAATGTCCACCATTTACTGAAAGGGCCATCCTTTCCCTCACCGAATGGTCTGGTTACTCTTGTTGAAAATCAATTGACCATAAATGTAAGGGTGTATTTCTGGACTCTCAGCTCTGTTCCATTCATCTAGACATCCACCCTTATGTTAGTACTACACCGTTTTCATTACTACAGCTTTATAGACAGTTTTGAAAGCAGGAAGTATGCACTCTCCAACTTTGTTCTTCTTTTTCAAGACCCCCTTTGGCTATTCTGAGTCCTTTGAATTTCCATATGAATTTTAAGATCAGATTGTCAATGTCTGCAAAGAAGCCTGCTAGGATTTTGATAGAAATTGTATTGAAGATGTAGACCTATTTGGGGGAGAAATGGCATTTTAATAATCTTAAGGCTTCTAATCCATAAACATGGACTGTTCCTCCATTAATTCATATTTTCTTTCATTTCTTTCAGCAATGCTTTGTATTTTTTTTAGAACATAAATCTTCAGCTTCTTTTGTTAAAAGTTATTTCTGAGCATTTAAGACATACGTCATTTTACTGTGCTTCACAGATTTATTTTTTACAAATTGTGGCAAGAACCTCCACCAGCAAAACGACAGCAACCCCCTTTATTGTGATACTTGCTTTCCTGCGATGGTCTACAATTGAACCAGTGAACTCCCCCAGTAGTGTCTATAATTCTTTCTGATGTCACTGTGAATAAAACTTTTTTTTAATTTCATTTTTGAATTCTTCATTGCTAGTATGTAGAAATGCAACTGATCTTGCATCCTGTGGCTTACCTATATGCATTTATAATATTAGTTCTAGTAGGGTGTGTGTGTGTTTGTGTGTGTGTGTGTGTATGTGTGTGTGTATTCATTAATATTTTTTACATACAGGATCATGGTGCCTGTACATACTGACTTTTGAAAGAGGCTTAAACCTTATATATGCTCAACTACCAGAAGGGAGGTGATCATGTTGAAAGTGACACAATCTTAGATTATATAGCTTTTCTCCTCTCTTTCCATGCACTGAAAATCATCCCTGAGTATTTATTTCTCACTTTATTTTAGTGAAGCCCTACAAAAAAGTAGGGAAAACAATACCACAAGTGGTAAAGCAACAAAGAGAAGAAACAACCCCTAAGGAACTGGTGCCCAGCATGAGTTCAAAGAGGCATTAGAGCTAGAAAATAGCTGCCCGGTTCCCCCAAGGAGATCAGAGCCACCTTAAATCTGCAGCTGGGGGGAAGAATGCCAGGGGCACTGCCTCCCACTCAGGCTACACAGTCTCTTCATCTGTGAAAGCCTGCCCTGCTCGCAGCTTCCCAACCTTTACAGTTCTGGCTCGGAAAGAAAGCGATGGCTTGCTGAGGTATGTGGACAGCACCTCGGCACCAGGAACTGCCAGTGCAGTGTCCCCAGGGCCGTCCTCAGAACTGACAGGAGGAGCCACATCACACAGCCCTCCTGCAACCCACTTATGGTACCCTGGTTGGGAAGGTCAGATCTGAGCATCAGATAGCATCAGCTGAAAGTATTTTGAGAATTGCCATAGAAAAGAGAATTTATCAGCTTAGTTCTTGTGGGAGAATCTGAAACGATCTCAGTACTTTGTGTGTGCTTGGGTCGGAGAGCACATCCAACCTGACATACATCCAAATTGTCCCCCCTCTTCCTTTCCCAACTGGACACAGGACAGAAGGGAGGGGATGGGAGAAGAGAGAAGAATCATTGAGAATCAGGGCCTTCATGGACCATCTCAGATGACAGCATCAGAGACACTTCTGCCCATGGTGGGCGTCGAGAAAAATCATTGTTTTTTGTTTGTTTGTTTGTTTGTTTTTAATTCTAGAAAAGAGTGAGGCTTTGAGAAAAAGGAAGAAAGATGGGAGAAGAAACATCCAAAAAGTGCCAATCTGCCACCAAATTACTCCCAGGACATGACTGAAAAACAAAATGAAACAAAGTTCTACCAAGTCATGTCCTTTGCATGGTGGCAGGCAGTGTCCTGCCCCCAGTTACCTTTGGAATGCCATCAAAAGGGCCAATGCTAGGGGATCAGGAGGGGGAAACAAAACCTTTGTTCCTTCTCAATCCCCCAGGTCACACCTCACAGTTTATAATCTATTCAGCTCACAAGGGAGGGGCAAGGAGAAGAGACAGGAGGCAGGGAAGGCAGAAAAGGAAACCAAAAGACTAGAATTAATGTTTCCTCTCCATTACATCCCACATGGTTGAAAGTCCTTAAACTCTGAGATGATTAGAGAAATTAGACACCTTTCAAGGAGTGGAACACTGGAGCCGAGGTGTGCCCCAGGACAGGCAGGCAGGGGCAGCTCAGGCAGCTTCCCACGGCTGGCTGGAGGATTAGGGGAAAGACTGTTGACTTAAATTTCACAAACTCCATGATCACAAAGGCTCCTAAGAAATTACCAGTACTCAAGTCTTGGTGGCAGTGTTTCTGTGAAGTTGTCCTGCTTTGGCCCTTTTCCTGTGAAAGGTAAACATGGTCTAAGGGAAGTAACTTTATAGATTTGGGGCCATCGCTCACCCAAGCCACTCATGTGAACAGGCAGTAGAGGGGGCATCAGGAATTCAATGGGGGAAACACCAAGCCTTCAAGACTGCAAGGGCTCAAGCTTTCCTCATCAGACAGGGGACTCAGTTCTTGCCCTCCAGCCTTAAGCATTGGCCGTCATGATTGTGCTCTAGTCCCTTACTGGGGCCCACACTGGGTCTTACAGTCATGATGGGGAAAAATAAGCACAGGAAATTAATCTCAGGACACAAAATGGTAAGACCTCAAGGGCTAAGTTGATGCAAAGCATGATGAGTTGGGCAGAGGGAAACCAATAGGGAAGATCAAGCTAGGCTTTCTAGAGCCAGTGGTACTAACAAGAGTTCACAGCAGAAAAGCAGAGGTGAGGTCCCTCAACACTTGGTGACACATGGAATCAAGTGAGAGAATTTCTCACAGCTGCAAGGAAACCAGAAGGTATTTCCTGCAGCCAATCTAAAACTTACAGATGCTTGCCCCCAGCCAGAGTACAATTCCGGCTTCAACCACCTTGGTTCCTCAAGGCCTGGACTCTGGACTGGGCTCACTGTTAATGTACAATGTGTATATAAAGGGCTTTGCAACCATCTGACGCATGCTGTCCCATCTCAGCCTATTTCAGACCACTTTAAGTCAACAGAGGCTTAAAGGATCTATAGGCCTAAGAGAGGGCTGGGCTATGTGCATGGTCTGGATGGAAAGAATCCAGGGGGGGCACTGATCCAGGGGTGAGGGACTCCCATCATACTCCAAGTCCATTTTGCAACTAGTGACTAGTTGGTAAGCTTCTAAACAGAAACCCTGAGACTTCTAGAGACCACTAAATAGGATGAGGGATGGGGAAAGTAAAAGATCAGTCCAGAAGGGGAAAGAAGGGCCTTTTCTCATTCTCTGCCCTTCCAACTCTGACTATAAAGTTCAAGTTGTCTTCATTAGGGAACTCCAAGGAAGACCTTGGGACTCTAGCTGCAGAGAAGAGCCAACTAAATTGTTTTTAGAACCTCTGCTTAGTTCTTCCTATTAAGGTCAGACATCAGACATCATTGGAGAGTCATGAGACCCAGGCCCAACTACTGTATTCTATGATTTCTGCCATGTGGCAGTGTAAAAGGGGAGAGTGCATTCTCTCTGGGAAGGACAAGACAGAGGGCAAGAGTCACACTGAGCTGGGTCTTGCAGGATGAGAATTTCCCCAGGTGGAGAAGGCTCTGAGTTCAGCCACCAGGTCCTTTTGCATTCAAAGCCCAAAGCATTTCCTACCCAAAGGAAAAGCTCACCAGTCAGACACTGGTTTCCTTCACAGTCACCAAACCCCCACACAGAGCAAATCATTTTCCGCGATCACCTGCCTCTCCCCAGAGAAAGGCCAAGCGTTAGAAAAAAAAGGGACCAAGGACAACTGTGCCAATCTTTCATACTGGGCAGACCCGCCCCAACCGTGTGTGCCGAGGCCCTTGCTCAGAAAGCCATCTGTGTGGTGAGAAGTGCTGGCAGAGAAGTGCTGGTGGGACACTGAGTGCAGCGGACCCCACATGGGTCTCTGCTGCAGGTGAGACATCCCTGGAAGAGGGAAATTGATGGGGACTGTAATGGCAGGACTTCTTCATTCTGCTAATAGCCTGAGTTAGGACTTCTCAAAATTTTATCCTTTAAGCATCAGGACAGCCCTGTGAGTAAAGTAGGCACAGAGCGTTGTCCCCATTTCACACACGAGGAAACTGAGGCTTAAGGGTATCATTAGGTAGTTGCCTAAGGCCCTAGAGTCTGTCAGGAGAACAGCAACTAGGACTTAATTCTTGTTTTCCCCACATGCCCTTAAGGAAGTCACTAAAACTTAACGGTGTTTGCAGGTGGGCTTATCTGTGTTCGTGCCCACTGCACTTAGAAGTACAAGAGTTAAATTAAATGACACTGATTTTGTGACTGTTGTTAGTAGCTAACATGTATGTTGGCCTCCCAAGTTTCAAAGCACTTTTTACATTTAATGAGCTACCCAGCTGGTCTTGGTGAAACAAAGAGAGAGAATTGCATTTTAAAGTCAAGTTCAATTTTCCAGGATTTGCTTGGTACTTGACAGAAAACATCCTGTATGTAGGCCAAAGGTCAGCAATCAAAGTGGACATGCTTTGATAGGAAACTTTTAGGCCCATAATTCCTCTCTCTTAAGAAATTCCCCCCCTAAGTTTTTAATTTTGAGTCATTCAGGAATCTCACTCAAAAACAAATGAGTTAATTAAGTAAGATGAGGGCAGAAAGGGAAATGCTTTGATTTGAAGCTCTGAACAAGTGAAACAATTGACATTGTCAAGTTTGTCCTGATCCACTTCAGTGTTTCAAAATGCATAGCTTCTCAAACATCTAACATCTAAAACATGCTTAATGGCTCGAACTTCATGGTGATCTCTAACCCAGCAAGTTACCAGGGTATGCCAACTAGAACCTTCCTTGTGTTGACCACATGACTCTGTGAGCTCGCGGCCTGCTAGGTGGGCAAAGGGGCCTGCTAGGTGGACGACTTCCCAGAACAACGTCTTCCATGATGTATGTTTTGCTTTTCCTTGTTCCAGCCACATGCCTTCATTGCTCTACAAAATAACACCTGCACCACTAGGTAGCAGTTGTATTTATCAACCCCTGATGAAACCTTGTCAAAGTCAAGTCCCTAGGGTTTCCTTGGCCAACCGGAGAAGAGATTTCTGTTTTTCCAAAGAGTTCTTAGAAAATAGTTTAGCAAAAAGTTATCAGACAAGTGGCACCACTCAGTGAGGGTCCTTGGCCATCGGCTTGCCCGGCCCAGCCTGCTCTGAATCCTGTGCCTTGAAAGTTCTCTACCTAGGGATAGATGTGTGCAGGAAGGCTGGATCACCAGGAAGAAAGAACGAAGCCACAGGGTCTCTTCCCCGAAGAGTCCTTGGATAGCAGACACATCTCTCCTGCCCTAAGAATTCCCTTCAGGGGATGGATTAGAGAATAAGGCTGAGAACTGAGAATCTTCCATGATGAGATGAGGAAAGAAGTGGAAAGTTCAATGTCAGGCCCATGGTGAGCTTGTAAGAGCTGCCTGTTAAGTGGTAAGTGAAAGTGGAAATAGGGCTATTCTGACAATGGTCATTAGAAATAAACAGAATGTGGGACACCTCTTGAATCCCATTAAGTCCTTGTTTATAAGACGGTATTTTCAAGAGGATTCCTGAAGGGGTCTTTCTCAAGGTGGGAGTCCTAAAGGCAGCATATACTGTCGCTTCTACATATAAAATTAATCCCTTTTTTCAATCAGCTCTGTAAGAATCCTGACCAAGAAGAAGAAACAAAACTAAGCCACCTTAAACACTTTTTCATTATAAAATAATACACCCTATATGCTTGAGCTTTTCTGTCTTTGAATGTAATAGGTTTATCAAAGAAACCCTAAAGCTGAGATTCTCAAACTTGAATGTGCAGATTCTCCTAGAAGGCTTATTAAAATCACCTGGGACTCAGTCCTGAGATTCTGCTTCAGCAGGTGATTTTGATGTGAAGCAAACATTCTCTTTATCTTTGAGAAAGACTGCCCTGTGGGGCTAGGTATCACCACGTAGTGCCAGGAAAAACCACCTCTATAGCCTTAGAGGTAGGACAAGGCCCAGAGCCACGCCACGGCACTGGAGAATGCCAAGCCAGGCTGGAGATGAAGACTGGCTGATTGGCCCATCTTTGAGCAGCTTATTTGCTCAAAGCAAAAGATGGTAGCTGGCCCCTTAGGAATTGGGTCTGCCCCCATATCCCTCATCCCAAGACTCCCCCCAGGAATGAATGCATCCTAGCCATAGCTTGCTGGGTGAGAGGGGACACTGATCTCTCCAAAAGAAGGGGAGGCATTGTATTTACCATCAGACCCATCTTCCATGACAGCTGAGGTTGAGGCCTCCTTCTGGGTATTGTCTTTGCCCTCCAGAGAGGCTATTTTGGTCTCTTACCTGCTGACTCCGTGCCCTCTGCTAGAGCCCCATACTGTAGGTCAAGACATCCTTGACACTCCAGAGGAAGAAGAGAGGAGGAATGAAACACCCTCAGAGCCTGAGACATCCCTCCAATGCTATGAGCCTCACAGGAACCCAACCTGGAAGCAGTGACAGCCTGTCTTAGGCCAGAGCGAGCGGTAAGTCATCTGAGGCAAAACCACGCGTGTCAGAGTATGGACAGAACTGCTTTGAGCATACCTCAGATCAGTTTTGGTTTTCTTTAACAACACTGTGTGGTGCTGATGACCTAGTAAATATGCATGCGCAAACACATTATGTGGCCAACTTGTTCACATATGAGGCTACGAAATATGAGAGTTCACCCATAAGTTTTACACACACACACACACGTATATACACACACAGGTACTTCAAATTGTTTTCCAATATAATAGTTACCATTATAACATGCAGAAAATATGAGTGCGCTGTCGTAGTTTCTATCCTATTCTATTACTTTGAAGAAAAATGCTCATGGAGATACATTAAATGAATTTCATGACCCACGAGCCAGACACAGCCTGGAGTTTGAAAAACGTTGCTTTAGCTCACCTATAGAGTACAGGATACATGGTTCTGTATATACTGCTCTTTCAGATAAAATGTGAGTATAAATCCATCACATGCACATTACAGTACACTACAGAATAATGAGGTACAATTGACATATACTAGAATCACACTCAGTGTAGAGTGATGCCCTCCTCCTGAGATCCCCTGCTTGGAGAGTCAGGAAGGAGCTGAGAGCCCCTGAGCACTGAGCAGGTCCACGGCTCATGAGCCCCAGTGTATTGATTTACCAACCACCTATAATTAAATTAGCATAAACAAGCTTGTGTGTGGTGACTACGGGTATTCCTATTGCTCTCGGGAGCTGTTCGGTATTCTGGGTTTCTTCAGGACTTTGCACTGAATATGTTAACTCATACGAACCCTAAATGGAACAACCGCATGCTAAATCAGCAAACCCCTCACCTCAAGAGGAAGAATGTGAAAATTCTGAGTCCTGGCACAAAAAAGTAGGACTACATCACAGCTAAATACAACAGTATTCATTCTATGGAATGTCTGCAGTAAAAAATGAAGCAGTCACACTGGAATGAAAGTCCCCAAAGCACGATGTGAGCTCAACTAAGGGCACTACTGGCCTTCTGTGAAATGTAACAGTGTAGGAACTGTGGATGCTGGGTGGACAAATGGATAGAGCCACTGGCCTGAGTATTACGGAAGGAGAGATACCCGAACCACTCCATGAGAATGACATCACTATTAGGTGTTGCCTTGTCCCCTCGAGTATACATCGTTGCAGGACCACTCCTCAGTCAGAAGTGGAGTTGTAGGCCCACTGGGTTCACACTAGCTCCTCCAGCCAGAGGAAGGACAGGGACCAAATACAGGGTCCAGCAGAAGTAACACCTGGACTTGAGTTACGATTCTATTACAAAATCATAACAATACATGCTTATGATTACACAAATAATGTCCCCTCTTTATGAGCCAGTAATCCATTTTTTATTACAAAATCATAAGCATGTATGGTAATGGTTCTGCCGGACCCTGTACATTCCTGCTTTGCCCCATGCCAGCCGGCGAGGCAAGCCTTTTCTCAGGGTGGGACAGTTCTTCATCATTGGGTCCCAACCTCCCTCCCCAAACTCTTCTTCCTGTCCCCATCTCTGGTCAGGAGCATGCCCTCACTGTTCTCTCTAAGCCTAATCCTACCCCACCACTCTCCCTCCCTGTTTACAACTGCCTTCAGGACTTCATGCTGATCCCTTGTTTGTAGTGTCCCCATGGCTCACCTCTGAGAAGTCACACCCTGTCATTCCACCTCCTTGACCAATGCCTTCCCTGTCTATCCTAGACTGGACTGCATTGCTATCCCTTTTCTCTAACAAATGGTGTTATATAATTGGGACTTAAAGTGTCCTTTAATTATTTCATGTAGCTAAATCTTCCTTGCTAAATGGGAATATGAATGCCTTAAGGACCAAGCCTAGACTTTCCCTTTTTATTTCATTCATTCATTCAGTTAGTCATTCAATAAATATTTGTATCACTAAGCACAGGTAACTCTTCTTTTATATTTTCTCTAAACCATGTTTTTACAGAGTCTCCAGTCTGCACTTATTGTACAGAATGCATTTAATGTGCATACTTGGTGACCAGAATTAGAAATGCACTTTGGCCTCAGATCTAAGGTGGCTGGCATGAAATCCTAATGAGAACAGAGCCCAGGACATCAGCCATCTATGTGCATGGCACTCAAACCGATGGGCCCAGACACTCATGGTCCTCTTATACATGAAGGTCTTCCCTCTTCAGAATTATGCATCTGCTTGGTGATGGTTGCCACCAGAATAAAGGAGAGATTCCTACATAAAAAGCACTATTTCACTCACAAAAACACCCACATTTTCAGACAAATTGATAATAGCTATAATGATTCATAGACATAGAAACAGAAATCCCTTTCTGATTCCTTCTATCTGGAGTTCCATAATGAAGATACAGGGGAACACTCAGAAGTACCAGAACCCTCTCTCACCTTACTGTCTCTGAGAGATCATTTTAGGTACCTAAAACCCTGCCCCCTGCCCTGCACCTTCACCACATCCCCACCACCCATACACACAACCAAGGTCTCATTGGTTTTTGCTAATGAAGAAGTTTGGTGAGTCTTTCCATTATTTCCCATAATACCTTACAGGCAACCACTGCCTTCAGACCCACATAGCTCTAGGAGTGCACTAGTAATGCCCTTTGAGTTAAAACATTTTAATGTAATATATTACAAAAGATATCAACTGGGCATTTCTAATATTACTTTTAAAAAACCAACTTAGAATAATTATACCACAATAGGACTCTTACCCTCCACTGTTCGACTGGAAGTTGTTTTCCTTGCCATATAAGCATGTCTATAAGTCCAAACAAGCTCTGAGTTATATAACATATTTCGCATTTTTGGGGGCTATAATTAGAGTGATAAGATGATGGCAATGATCCTAGAACAGATTAAGGACATAATTGTGATGAAAGAGGGCTCTGGGTCAGTAAAAGTACAGATCTGAAACTTTTTTATTTAACATGATTTTGGCACAAAGAGTGGTAATAATCCGTATTTACAGAACACCTTTCAGAAACTGTTTTTCTGAAGGCCACACAAAGTTTTCCCACCTCAGATGTTTAATTTGGATGGGAAGTTGCCTTGTGAGTTTAGAATGAAGTTACAACACAAAGAGGGTCTCTCAGGAAAACACCACAACTTTAAAAGGGGTTGAAAAGGCAGAAGCTACAGAGGAGCCAGTATCGTTTCTGAAATTTACCGTTTTCATTCTATTCAAAATGCTACACACAAAACAATAGTGTTGGTATAGCAATGTCTGAAAGTGAAAGTGCCCAGCAGGTCAGCACCTGTGAATAAGCATGTCTGTGGAGAAGCCCAGAGTCAGACTGAGTAACCTGAATGGATAACCTGGGGGAACTAGAAGAGGGGCTCTACAGCTGGGCTCTTGGGTGGGAACCCCTGCTCCTCACCTCTGCTACCGTATAAGGTGGACTGAAGACTTCCGGGGAGAAGGCCTGGGGAGGTCTCTTCTTCCATTAGATATTTAACAATGTACTGCTCAGGGTTCCTGCCATTGGTCTAAATGAAATAGAAGAGGGAGGCAGACCATGGGCTTTAAAGGCAGACGTTGGCTCTGGTTCTCCAGAGGCAAAGGGAAAAGAACCACAGGCCCACCCACACCTGTCCCACGCTGGGCTGGCCCTTCTGCTCTGTGGCCAGACCTTACTAAAATTTGGAGCAGAATCTTGGCCTCTAACCTCTCCTGTTAATTTGTGTGTACCTTCCCTCCTTACCAATGATCCTTTTGAAAAACCGCAACTGATATGAGTGGTAAACACACAGGATCAACTTTTCTCCTCACTTCAATCAGAATAAAAAGAGGCAAGAATATTTTTTCGGGACATGACTAGGAAAGGGGACATCACAGAGACAGACTGTGGGACAGCCGTGGAAGCCACTGCCCTTCTTAGCTGAGGAATCAGTAAGATCCATGCCTCTGAAGAGCAGCCTGGTCCTTCACGAACTGCTGCTTCACCCCTTGTGACTTTTCCTATTCACATTAACGTACTATTTTCAATAATGTTAAAATGAACTGGCTGCTATTCCCAATCGTCAGCTGCTGGAGTTTGGCTCCAACTCACATATTAAAAACACACACCAAAAAGGGGTGGGGGGCTGGGAAGGGGACTCCTACGTGAAATGATATTACAACCTGTGATACAGAAGTTGTACACTGTGATAACTAAAAGTCAACCATGGAGAAGAAAAGCTCGTACAACGTCTTTAGTGGAGAAAAGGAGAGTATTCAGGCTGAAGTGTTAAAATAGAGACTGGCTTTTTCAATATCAAATGGTTGGTGGTGCTGTGGAATCTCAGGGTAAATTCCTCCAGCTCAAAGAATTTTAAGTTTCACCAAATAATGTAATGTAAATTGGCCTATACTTTGCTATGATGCACATGGAAAGGTATTCACAAGGAAACACTTCATTACTATGTTGTTCACTCCACATTAAGCAAAAAGCTATTATTTGTGACTTGGCAGTTAGTTTGGTAAACAGACCCAAAGTCACTGCCTTCGTGGTTATTCAGGCCAATACTTGTGAAACCTGCTCAAGACTGTGTGCTGAGATTTCAGAGTTCCTGCAAATGATGCAACTTCCTGCTCTGTGAATTTCTCTGCCTTTTTTCTACAAGCCAACATGAATGTAACCTGAGTTTGGACAGGTGTAGGGAGCAATACGAGGGTTGTCCAGAAAAAAAAAATCCAGCCATAAATGCCTCTATTTTTCATATTACATGGCTGGATACTTTCCAGACAGCCCTTGTGTGCATATGAGATTTTCTCTCTTTAAAATCCAGCACGTTGCTATGGGGATATATGTGCTCTAGAAATGTATATGCCTTGATGAAAGCCCAAGCATCAGGTAAGGAAAGACTAATAAACCTATGCCTCTATGAAAAGCATTTTGTTTTGTGTCAATACTGCTTTAAAATTCATACATAGGACACAGGCATACCCAGTATTCTACTATCAAGACTAATTATTTGTTAAAGTCCTATGGCTTAATTACTGATACCAATATGAGAAATGCTAGAGACTATGTCCTTGCCATGAACTTGAAGACCTATGGAACATAAACTTGCTTATGAAATGAATGCCTCATGTCACTTATTCATGAACAGAAATGATCTTAAAAAGTCAGGATATGATAGTTAAACTGAATAATGTATTTTGAATCCTGGAAATATAAACAGTACCCTAATTAACTTGCAAACTTCTCATTCCTGGTACATATGGCAGCTTTCGCTGTGACCTACATATAGGGTAAAGTCTGTACTACATTTAAAATTGAGATTAGTCAGTTTACAAGCATTCAAGAAATCAGCAAGTTTTAGAGTGCAAGGGTTACAATTAAGAAAACACAGAGGTAGTGATGTCTTAAGTAAGTCTTTAGTATTGCTCACCCTGATTGTTATTAGTCCTTACTGTTAATTCTGTGTCACGAACATATCTCTTTCATTAATTTTTATCCAATTCTTTCTTGGTTCATGCTACAATTCTAAACTCCAGCTTGGAAGACTTAGGTGCAGATTTTGCAATTTCCCCTGATGTTTAGCAATTTGCAGTACAAGAGGTCTCCTGGTGTGGAGCTCTCAGCACATTTTGTAAAGTTTTCCTATAAGTCCCAAGTCAGTGGTTCTCAACCCATTCCCAGAACCTTCCCCAGGCCCCAGTTTCAATTGCAAGGAGGTGAGGCCAGGAGCAGGTATATTTTTAAAGAAGCTCAAGTGATTTGAACCTGAAGGCAGAGTAGAACGCACTGCACTGAGGTGTTCAGAGCATGCTGCCATCTGCCTGTCCTCCAGTTACTGTTGTATATAACTAAATTGCAGTTGACTTGCTGTTCTCCCTCCATAATTCCTGCTCCCACCAGTGTCCTCTTTCATGGAGTAACCTTTCCTTAGAATGCCCTTCATTGTCCAGTTTTTCCAGCTACCATCGAAGTCATCCTTTGAGGCCCAGTTCAGTTCAATTTAGTTAACATTTAGGGCATCCACTATGAGCCCAAGACTGGGTTCAGCTCAGAGAATACAAGAAGATACACAAGAAATAGGACCTGACTTCAGGGAGCTTCTAGCCTTGGTTGAGAAGTCAAACTTTTCTGTGTATCAGCCCAAATCAAATGTCCTACCCTTGGTAGGTAAAAAGGGCAATTCCCCAACTAGCACAAGCCTGTAAGCACAGCAGCCCAGAAACACAACCACAATCAATTTAAGTAGAGGATGCCATAGAGGCCCACAAAGAACCCCAATGAGAGCACACAGGGGTGGCACCCCTAATATCTTTCTCCTAGATCAGTGAGGAACGTGAGCCATAGAGAGAACTATTAATAGCAAGCAGACACTTGGGTCTAATCAAGGGGACCTTATCCCAAATGTCAATATTGTCATCCTTAACTGTTTATTGAATAAACAATAAGTAAGAGGAAAGATACTTTAAAGAATATTAGCCAGAGCAGGCTTCTGGAAGAGGAAGTCTGAGTTGATCCAGTGATCCTACTTAGAGACCCTGCAAGTTTTTTTTAATAGCATGAACCAATATGCAGTCAGAAAAACAGTCAGTATAGACAAAAGGGACAGCCTAGGTTAAGATTTATTTAGCAAAACTGTTTTGGAACATGAGTCTGGGGACTGGAAGCTCCTGTGGGTCAAGTGCAATGGAGAAAAGAGAATGGCAGCAGGACTGACAACTGGTTTCCAAGCTCCCTGGACCGCCGTGCTCACAGAAAGAAGGTGTGAGAGACACAGAGAGACTGGGGAGGAGGAAGAAGAGCAAGAGATGGTAAATTTGAACAGAATATTAATAAAAATCATAGCACAGCCATTTGTGTATCATATAGTTTACTGAAGACTTCCCATGACATTCACTCATTTAATCCTCAACATTTTCCTTATTAATTACTCTTCATTTCACAGATCAAGAAAGTGAAGCACAGAGAAGTGAAATTGCTTGACCAAAATCACACAGCCAGGTAAAACAGAGGTGGAATTTAAACCAAGGCCATGATCTTACCACCACGCTAAGCTGCATTTTAACAGTAGATATCAGGCCTAAGGAACTAAATTGCCCTTGAAAGACATTGTCCAAATATACACTAAGGCGCTAGGAACTGTGCGGGCACCTCAAAGGTTGCTTAGGAAGATCTAGTTCCCAACTTGAAGACATTCATAGTTGTTACAGCAAAAATTACAAAAATTCAAAGTAAATCAGCATTAAAAAGAGTCCAAATAAATCATCTATTTCTGTCATTCCACCGCTTGGAGTTGGTAGAGGAGCTGTATTTGTCATTATGAAGTATGGCTAAGCCTGGAAGCTTGATGTCACGGAACAAAAACATTACAAGGAAGTATCTGGAAAAAGTGTTGTGTGTGAAAGCCTGTGTGTTCAGGGGAAGTTGTTATCACTACACCTTCATTTCATCTTTACAGATATTTAACAACCTATCACAAGGACCCGTGGCAAGCAATGGGAAGCACTGGGGAGGCAGGAACATCTGTGGGTAAAACATTTTTCAAGCCTCTTCTGAAGCTGGTTCATTTCAAGTTCACATATCACTTGGGAGCTAACAGTAGTGTGAACTTTTGGCCTGCAAGATATCCTGCCCATTGGTAAGTAAACATGCAGTGGGGACAAACAGTTTTTATACAACTCTTCATTGTACAATGATAAGATCTGGAGAAACTTTTCCCCCACTAGTTTAGATTTCTTTATTCAAATATCACACTCAGAAATTCCCCATCCCACTTTGCCAAGACCTGACATTTGCTCTCTCGTCTGGGAACTTCAATAATTTGGCAATTGCTGCCAGTATTTTTTTTTTTTCTAAGAATTTTAAATGCTATGTAACCTCTTGAGTTTTTTTTCCTCAAAATTATACCAAGAGTATAATTGGCTTATAAAAAAGATAAATATAGAGGAAGGGCCTCTAGCCATTCAGTACCATACCCAACAGGTCTCCATCTTAACCCTAGCTGACCCCAGATGGCAAAGAAAGAAACTGTTATTAAGTCACCATGCTAGGCACTCCACAGACACCATCATGTCCAAATCCTGAAACAATTCTAGGAGGTGGCATTCTCACCATACCTGTATTGAGATATCCCCTCCCCAAGCTTTATTGAGTTATATAACTGACATATAACATTGTATAACTTTAAGGTGTACAATATGTTGACTAGATATACTTTTATAATGCAAAGTGATTACCACCATAGTGTTAGACAACATCCCCCCCCCCCATTTATTGTTTTTAAGATGAAAAAACTAAGGTTCAAGGAGTTTCAATAATTTGGCACACATCAACCAGCCCCCCAAATTGAGGACACATGTGTGTCTGGCTTTGAAGTCAGCAATCACTTCCTCTTTGCTAGAGCTAAGCTGCCACCTTTAAGACTTTCTTTCCAACTCCCAAAGGCCTCTTAATACCTCTGTAACCTGACCGTAAGCCAGGCCGTTTTCGGGAGGTTGGTGGCCTACGAAGGAACAATAGCCCCACAACATCCTGCCCACAGAAGGAAGGCTTGGGAGTTGTGGTTATTTCTTTCAAAAGTATTATTATTAGACTGAATAATGGCTTGGATATTTTCCTCCCTCTTTTGAAAAGTGGCAAATAAAACAATACTCGGCTATAATGTTACCAACCTGGGGATGCACGCATCAGCCTGAGGACATCTGAACTCTTCCAGGTTTTCTTATGTAACAATGCGTCTCTAAACCAAATGGCATTAGTGGGGACTCCTTTTTGCCATGTCGCATGGCAGCAATGCCTCCCTGATTCTCTCACACATGGGTAGTGACAGATGGAAGGAGAGAGAGGAGCGAGTCCCAGGGTTTGCTTGCAGATAAGCCAGACTTGGAATTGGAGATTCTGATCTTCAGCTCTCACATGCCTTTTTAGTCCAGAAACTGAGCAATACTTTTCATAAGAATAGCTGCCCACCCCCCGCCTGTGGGATTCCAGTGGTTCCAGAAAGATGGAAGGAGAATTCCTGTAGACTCAGAGATTTATGTCTGGGGAGGGGACCTGGCAGAGCCATAGTCATCCCTGGAAGGGATACAGGAAAGTTTGAGTCATCAATGGGGCACTGAACCTGGGGTTGGGAGAGGGGACCAGGCCTGGGCAGCGTTTGGGAAGCTTCTGAGAGCTGGCATCTTGACTGGCTGGGGCCAAGCTGCCTGCTGGGTGGCACAGAATGTGGGACGGCCAAGCTTCCATTGATCTTTCACAACTTTCTCATCACCGTGTGAGGCTGTCTACACACACCACCCTTCTCTGTGTTCAGCTTTGTCTTCTACTAGGCCCCTATGCCTAAGAGCCAAAGCAGATGGAAGAAGAAAACATGGGAGTGCCATCTAATTCCTCACCCCATGGTCTTTAGACTCTAGTTTGGTGGGAAATACTGTCACATACATAACTACCATATTAAGAAGCACAAGGTGCACAGTGCTACGCGATAACAACATCTTAGGAGGATTAAAGGAAGAAGCAATTAGACTTGTTTAGCAAAAGAGGGGGTTGAATGTCACATGGCTATTAGCAAAGAAAGACACATTTTATATGGATCTGGAAGGACTATAGGAGAGGAAATTCTATTATTTATAGACAGAGCCCTAAAAATGACTCTAGGAGCTTTGGTCCTTACATGCAAACTTTCTTAGTGTGGGGTGGCAGGACAATCTCAACTGGGGATCAGAGGGCCTGCACAAAAGACTCAATTCCACCCCATCACATGGGATTTTGAGAACACCTCACCTGTGTGTTTATCCATTAAAGGAGGCAGGTCTCCTAATCCCACCTAAAGATCACATAAAAGTGAGTGCATCAAAAATTTGGAACATACTTTACAACAGAGGTGTCCAACCTTTGGCTTCCCTGGGCCACATGGATAGAAGAACTGTCTTGGGCCACACATAAAATACACTAACACGAATGACAGCTGATGAGCTATAAAAAAAAAAAAAGCTCTGTGCATAATTTTTGTAATGTTTTAACAAAGTTTAAAAATTTGTATTGGGCCACAGGTTGAACAAGCTTGCTTTATTAGCAGCCTCGAGGTACAAATACTGGGGTTCTTGACTCTCAAAGAGCACAGTTTGTGGTGGCCCAAGACATCCTTTATTTCAAAGGAAAACCTCTAAAAGTCCAGAGTGCTGTTGGCCACCTCTACTATGGTCTCAGCTAAGTCCTCAGCTGATGGTGGGCTGGGCCACTGCTCACATTTGGTGCCCATTCCAGGTTCATTGAAACCAGATTCCAGGGAGCCTTGGCCAGTGCCCACTGAGCCTATGGCTTTCTTGACATTGAGATATATGAGGGCTGTCTAGAAAGTATCCTGCCATTTAATATGAAAAATAGAGGCATTTATGGCTAGGAAGCTCTCATATGCTTTCAGGCTGGTGAAGTATCAAGCTCAAGGCTGTCCTCACACTGGTGGTCCCTCATCAGAATGTCCTCTGTGCAAATCCTATAGTCCTCTGGGCTCAGCTGGATCCCCATCTTTCATGCCTAGTGGGCCCTCTAGGAACTCCTCCAGCATCCAGGTCTGTCAAACTCTGCCCTGTCCATTCCATTTCATGCATACACTTCACAAGGGTAAGGCTCACAGCCTATGAATCTTTTGCAAATCCCAGGGGTGCGAGGACAGTGCCTAGCATAGTTACTTGCTGATTGACGTGAAAGCCAGCTCTCTCTGACAGTAGGTGGCTAGGCCACTATTAGGCAGTCTTTCTCAAAATGTGGTCAGCAACCACCTTACACCACAAAATGCAAATCCCGAGCCCTCCTGGATCAAAACCTCCAGCAGTGGAACCTATGATCTGCCGTTTCACCAGCTCCGGAGTTGCAATGCCTGCTAGTGTTGGAGAACCTTGCCGCAAGGGACAGGCAATAATCCACTTAGACAGCAAGATCCATGTCAGGGTGATCAGGAGCAGGGTGTGGGGCTCTGCTGTGGAGACCAAGGAAACCTCCCACTTGGGTGAGTGAGACTTTCTACCACCACGCCTAGTGAAAACGATGAGGCACGACGGCTGCCTGACCCCTCCCCTGCTCCCCAAATGCTGATGTGCATCATTCTTGTAGATACAGTGATACGCCTAAGCCCATAACTAATGTTCGGTTTGCCCTTTCTCTTCTCTAATCCTCCAGAAATGACTGGTCTTTGTAAACACTACCTGTTGGTTTCTAGCCATTGCATGAGTAGAGGCCATGCGACCCATGCTCCCCACCTTTCACACTGATTACAGCCGAGAATGGGCCTTTCTCCTCCAACTGGATGGCTCCAGTTCTATAAATGAAACCTTGACCTTTAGAAGCAGCACTGATGATAGCTACTTCATTTCCCATACTTTCCTGTGTCCAGTACATGGTGAATTCTTGGCAAAGAGTTCCTTTCTCACAGCCGAAAACACTGGCAGGCCACAGCCGTGGAAGGCTCAGCTGGGAAACATGAAATTTCATGAATGTCCCCAAAAGCACACACCTTGGAAGAGAAACTTTACCCATGACTAATTAAAGAGTCACTCTTAATGAGGACATAATGGAGAGGATTAAAACGCTCCACTCCTTTCTCCCAACCTCCAGATTAGGAGCTTCTAGGGTTACCAGGCTTTTCATAATTCGCCGCTTGCTTCGCCAACCTGACTCTAAGCGCCAACACGCCATCACAGCTAATAAAAACTCCCCAATCATTCTCGAACTTTCCGGGATAACTGGGATGCAAGACAAAGACATGGCAACTTTTAACAAATCCTACTACTGGAGGCAAGTAGGGGAGAAGGTTCTGGAAGGCTGCAGGTGAGGAGGTTACCTGACTGTAATGAGGGCAAGTCTTGCCAGCACACTTATGCCCATTTCAAGAGAGCGGTGGTCGTTTCCTCAGGCAGAAGCGGGGTGCTGAGATTCATTCCGCAGGTGAAGGCTGCCTTCTCTTCCCATCACCCCGAAATGAATGTGGCCGGGAGGAGCACCAGCATGCGCGTGGACCATTAACTGTGGGCCTTGAGCACGTCCCCTCACTGATCAGTGCCTGTGTCCTCATCTATCAGAGGAAAGCATCTCAGCGTCCTGCTGACCTCTGGGGACTGCAAAGACGGAGAGGGTGATAGTGCACAGAGGACCCTGACAAGCAGCGTGAGAGCTGTAAGTGTGCCACCTGCCATGCACTGACCCAATGGCCCTCTCTGTGATCACTGAGTCCCTTCAGGGGAGCATTATTACTTCCACTCGGGGAGGAGGAAACCAAGATTCATGGGCATCCTTAATGTTTGCTGCAAGTTACAGAAACATAGAAAACAATAGGTCTCTGAAAACTAAACGCCTGTCTGACGGAGCTGTGAGATGAGTTTGTCTAAGGCGGGAGAAGGTTCAGAAAGAGTTTGGACTCTCTCCCATGCTAACGGAAACCAGTTAGTGCAGGGCCGTGAGGCGCGTTATGAACAGAACGGGATATCAGGATGCTACAGCCATGTGCCGAGAGTGGGAGAACGGTGGGGTCACGGCAAGACAGCAACCGATGAATCAGCGGATTTTAATCCCTGAAATGATTCCTGCTGGGTACAATCACACTCGCTTTTACTACCATCACTACCACAGGATGTATTTGCTGAGCACTTACTCTGGGTGAGTGGGCTTTCCCCTATAAATACAAACACACCAACGCACAAAGGATGCAAAGGGCATTTGCATGTTTATAGTTGGTTTGGGGAGATAAGTCATTTGTGCATATAAATCTAACAGCTAGTCCTATTGCATATGGGTGCCAAATGAGAAGAGTAATTAACCACCACTATAGGGGTTCGGATGAACCTAAGGGTTCACAGAGAAGAGCCTGGATGTGAGAGGAGTGGTGGGAGATGTGGATAATCAGAGATGTGGGGCGGTGTTACCCGAGGCCAGGGGAACGGGCAGGAAGGCTGGAATCTGTGTGGCATGTCTGGAACTCAGACAGTGAGGCTGAAGAGGCAGGTTGAGATCTGACAAAGGACATTTTATTTTATAGGCCATGGATGATACCCGAAGTCTCAGAATAGCGTGGTAATAGCAGTTTATTTGTAAAACTCCTTCCATCAGTGAGTCCTGTAGAATAAAAATCAAGATGGCGACCCCACTATAATCTGTTACTCCTGTTACTACATAAAATAGTTCTTAAGGGAAGTCCATTTAAATATTCATCCCTACTCACTGGGAGCTTGCTACATCACTCACAAGGAAGCTGTATGAAAACAGGATGCCCTACAGGTAATGAATTCAAGGACATGTGCAAAATACACACTCCAGAGAGGTTCCCACCTACCATGAAAGGAAACACTAAATGCAAGTAACTATTTTCAGGGAGAAGAGACTGACTTATTCTATGAGTGACAAAGATGGCAAGGATCCCCAAGTTTGTGGGGCAGGAAGACAGGGACTACCTCATGTCATGTGGGACTAGGAGAAACGGGTAGTGGACGGGGAGGGAGAAATGGCAAAGTTGTTTAAGCAGATCATTCCTTTTTGCTAGGGCATAGTTACAATTTGCTACAGAAAAGTGTTCCTCTAGTAAGAGCCCTGCGCGCCTTTAATTTCAGAGACCCTTCAGATAGCAGCCTGTCACCTGCCCCCTGTCACCTCTGAAAAGGCATCCCTTCTCAGCATTGACAGGAGAAGGGACAGCACTTCAGCAGCCTCAGGGTGGGTGTGTGGTTGGAAAAGCCCAGAAATGATTCGATAATTGCGTCTACTGCCCTTCTTGTTGTCCCCACTGTAAACACTGCTGCGCTGAGGGGGGATGGGATGGCAGGAAAAGCTTAAATCTGACAAGCGACCAGGAAGGCCCTCCAGGGAGTCCCAGCGTGGGTGTGAGGGACATGGATGGCTGGGGTACTGGGGGTTTTGCAGCCGGTGTGCTATGTTTCTGTGCACAGCCTTATTCCGAGGGTTCTCCGGTGCAGCCTGCTCCATGTGCAAGGGGGTGGATGCCTAGAACACTACCCATGTGCTTAGACTACAGGGACAGAAGTGAAAATGTCCCACTCCCCAGGATGTGAGAGGGTCACAAAGAGCTGTCTGTCAGCTCAGTCACGCCGCTCACCCACCCAGCATTTCTGCAAGTGAGGATTTTTCACCACTCCCCGAGGAGCAGTAGCTTAACTTTCTCATGGGTTTATAGAATCTTCTAGCCATGTTGTGCAGGTGGGTTTTCCTCCTTATGTCACAGTGAGGGCACTGAGAAGAAAGCATGGAAAACAACCACCCAAATACACAGCTGGAGAAGGGGGTCACTATTCACAGAGCCTTCTGTTACTAGGACTCCAGCAAATCCCCCTAAACATCATTCACTTGTATTAGAGAGAGAGAGAGAGAGAGAGAGAGAGAGAGAGAGCGCTAGAGCGTGCATGCGCTGGAGGAGTTTGATGTTTTCTTACAATTTCCTTTTTCCTGACTCTCTCTGTGCAGAATGATGTGGTTGTTTACTTTAAAGCTCAGGAGTCAGCCAACATTGTATGAAAAGCTTTCCCACCAAAACCCCATAACAACACCAACTCCTCTCCATGATATTGAAGCAATTAGCAACACATGAACAGGCTTGCTCATGCTCTCACCCTCAGGTCTGCTACTTCCTCCTGCTGCAGGAGCCACTCACCCTGGGACTGCAGGATACAGGGAGGGCTTTTCATTCCAGCAGGGTCAAGGGAGGTAGGAGAGTTGGCTTGAGTTGGGGGTGGTGAAGGAGTGGGGGACAAGGAACAGATGAGATCTTCATTGGTCCCATCTCCAAGCCACTTTCATGACTCCCTCTGTTTGACCCTTTATGAAATGAAACTCTGAAATTTGTGAAATTTATCCCTAAAATGAGGGAATAATAAAACTGTCAGAGGTGTGGTAAGAGTAAACACAGCTGTGAAGCTGTTAGCATGTTATTGGAGGCAGCATGGCAGATGGTGACCGCAGGACAAAGCAGAGAAGGCCTGGGTTCAAACCCCAGCTCTACCACTAACTGTTAATATAATAGCTGTGTGATACTGGAGAAGGCATTCTACCTCTCCGTATCTTAGGAGACCTACCTCATCGGGCCTTTGCAAGGGTTACATTAGTTAATCTTTGTAAAGAGCTTTAAAAATGACTGATGCACAGTAAGTGCTGTAAAAATGTCAGCTGCTATTATTTTTGGCTTCTAGAAAACGTTCTATAAATGTTCGATGCTGGTGATGGCAGCAAGGAGAGCTAGTTTTCAACCGGCAGCAGGTATGGGAGTGCGTAGCCCAGGAAGGGCCTGTCCCCCACAGAGGAAAAGTCAGAATCTGGAAAGAACATGTATGTGTACAGTTTAAAGCTGAGTTCATGTATAATTTTGTAGATGGAAAATGGAAAGATGTCTATGGTTTTCATAATGTACATGGCCAAATGAAATGTCTGACTACATCTTCTTGGCTACAGAACATGGTTTTTAAAGTGTTGAGATTCACCAAAGTTGTGGAAACTCGGAAAGATTACTCCCCTGATGAGAGCTGCATGCTGAGACAAGCTGGGCTGAAGGTGAGCCAGCTTTTCCGTGGGTAACCCCTAGATTTCAGGCCATCTTGGCCTTGGTCTTGCGTCAGGAGATGGGGACCATGCTTTATCCTTCCAGCTAAATAGACTACATGACCTGGTGCCATATGACCTGTCCTTGAGGTAGCTCTCACTGCCAAAGACGGCAGGAAAATCAAGACTTTTGCGGCAAAATAATGTGCAGAAATTGTCGGAAGCTCAGTTTTTACTCCAGTGAGAATTGGTTTTTTGGAAGCGGTAGCATAATTAAAAATGCTAATATCTATGGGAGTTTGAGTACCTTCGTGGTCTTGTTCTCTCCTCCTCTTATCATAAAATATACCTGCAGAATATATAAAATATGTGAGGGCTGCCTGGGAAGTATCCAACCACGTACTATGAAAAACAGAGGCATTTATGGCTGGGTTTGTTCAGGCAGCCCTCATACATACACATGAGTACTTTGGGGTAACTCGATAAAGCGAACTTGCTTTTAGCCCGGATGCATCTTGACAAATAGAAGTTGGTTGCTGGTCCTGAGAAGGTCCTTTAAACCTCTCTGATAGCTTCTCCTCCCTCTCTCCCTATCCAGCAGTAAGGGCATCACCATGTGACTTTCCTGGTAGTCACTGCCTTGCTTTTCTTTATAGTTGCATCACCTACGTGTTTATCTCTAAACAAGGCATCGTTTAGTTTTTCCTATTTGGGGGTTTTATATAAAGGCAGTCAAGCTGCACATATCTTTCTGGGACTGGCATCTTTTGTCCATGTGTCTTCTTTTTTAATCACCAGCTCTTACGGCTCAGGTCTCAGTTCTTAAAGGGTATCACTCATTCTTTTTTAAAAGTGTCAACAAGCTGACGATGCACGGTAGAATTGTATGCCTGAAACCTATGTAATCCTTGCTAACAGATGTCACCCCAATAAGTCTAACAATAAAAATGAATTTAAAAAAAAGGTGTCCTTAAAAAAAGTCCTTCCAATGTTCACCCTTAACTGTCACAACACAGCACCTGAATTGATTCATTTTGTTCCCTGTGGATGTGAATTGTTTGCCACACTTAGGTAAGCTGAAGTCAGTTCCTTACCTTTTCCATTCATATATCATTTCCTTACAACAAAATGACATTTTTGGTAGATTTGAAGATAAAAGAAGTGCACTCAGATCTTCCAAATGATACCATCTTCCAAAAATAGATTTTCCCCAAGCACTACATTATTAATATTTTTGAAATCTTCTACATTTCTTTCCAGTTTTGTGCAGCACACACTCCTCCCTACTCTTGTCCTTTACCTATGAAGTCTATGTCCCTTTTTATGGAACTGAGATTTTAAGTTTCCTATTTTTACCTTAATCTTTGAACAGTTTGTATAGATTTTGAAAAAGCCCTCTAAGCCTGTATTTGTTCCCTCACACAGAAATGCCTATTTGGATCAAATGGGCTTTTTACACTCATAATCATGCAAACTGTTACTGCCAATTCCTACAGAGGAAGAAGGAGCATCTGAATGTCTGCATTTTAACCTAAAGGTAGTGTCTTCAAGATTCAGGAATTAACAAGCAGCTCAAAGAGCTAAACAGAACTCACCCTTCTGGGGATACAGAGGCACAGGGATCACAGTCTTTGAGCTGAGAGCAGCCACCTATCATTTCCAGTTTTTGGAAGCACCCAGCTTGTTCCCGCCTGTGGGATCCACAAGATACTGGCTTCCTGTGTTTACCTAGTGCCAGGACACCAGGTTGTCTTCCGTGTCTGTGGAGATGGGCTGGTTATTCCCCCTTGTCCCTTGAATTAATGTGGTTTAAAGCTGCAGAGATCAATACTAGACCAGGCTGTTGGATGGGAGGATCTGAACGACAAACCTTCAGACCTCTCTCAGACAGGCTTTGCTCCTTTTCACACAAGGTCATGACCACACAGAGCCAGTCCCATGGATTCAAGTGAGCTGTCACCACTGTGCTCACCACCCATGGTTCTGACCCCTGTGGCAAAGTCCTTCACGTGTGAGAAGAGAGTATCCCTCCATCTTGTACGAGTATGCCTATACTCCAGCCTGCTCACATCTCTTCTTTCTCCAATTTTCTAAGATAAATTCTGCACCGCTCATTCTTACACAGAATCATATTTCATTTTTTGGCTCATCTGTGCTAGGATTGTCTTTTTCTATCCCAGGCGTACCTGGTACCACACCAGGTATGAAAAAAAAATACTGGCTGTCTAATACACCACAAAGCAGAAGTCTTCCTCTCTGACCCATGGCCTGTGTCCCACGCGTCTTCCTGGTGCTGCTCCTCCACTACAGCTGTTTTTAATGCTTAAGGCTTCAGTTAGTCCCCAAAGGCCTCTACACAACAGCCACTCCGTCTGGCAATCCCAATGGATCTTGCCAACCCAAGGTGTTTTCTAGTGAATCCTTTTGTAAACATTTTATGAAACGAGTTAGCTTTTGTAAGGTAAAGAATCACATCTAAATTTATTGCATTTTTTTAAGACCAGGTTTTATTTTCAAATACTCTTCAATTGAACCTGCTTATACTTCTTTGTGAAGTTCACTTCCAATTTACTGTATCATGAAATACCTCCCATATCTCTAATATATTCTCCCAAAGGAACAAAACTGGGTGCATTTGGCTATGGAAGTATTTCAACTTTAATGGCACTGTGTTTCCTTTGATTGTGTGTTTTAGTGCTAACATTGGTGAATCTAGAAAATATTCATAAATTAGGGCTTGATAAGGAGGGTGCATTTAAGCTATTATCTGAACAACAAAACAAAACAAAACAAAATGGGCACGGGTTGGATAAATGATGGAAGGAACATTGAGAACAAAGACGTTTTCCCCACTACTTTCATCCCTGGACCTTCTGTGCTTCTTTTGGAGGATGAAGGAAGGCCACAAACCCCACTGCTACCACGTAAGTAGCAGTCGGTCAAGCCCAAACTGAGTCTTAGAGCCAGGGCTGGATAATGAGCTTAGTTCCCTAGCAACGCGCACACAAGTATTCCCGATAAAATGGATTACATACTGCTGATGAATTGCAAGTGGAGATCATATTGACCCAACAAAGAAGTTAATTTGTACCTCCTGCTATATACCACAGGGGTCGACTAAGAAAATTCCTTTGCCTGTGATCCCCCTTGGTATCTTCCCTGGAGTGGCATGGTAAAAATAAAATGCTCTGGTGGGGTCAAAAGGGGATGTTTCTACTTCCCATTGCTTAGGCAAAAACAGTTCTCATAACAGGAAGAAGAGGGCTTGTTTTCCCTCCTATTACTTTCCCAATACAACTCAGATTGCCTAAAATACTATCCCCAAATAGTTATTTCAGGGTGCCCTGGGCAACAGACATAAGCAGTCACATCACCCCACTATAACTCAACCAACTGCCGTTTTATTTACACCTAGTCTCTTCTGGGAGTTCATCAATGCCCAAAAGCATAATATCCCCTGGGAAGTTAGACAAAATGAAGTTCCTGGAAGACAATTTACAGAAGTCCCTCCTCATTCCTGGTTCACTTTCCATGATTTCAGCTACCGATATCCAACCCTGGTTCAAAAATATCAAACGGAAAATTCCAGAAATAAAGTATGCGTAAGTTTTAAGTTGCATATCATTCTGAGTAGCATGATGAAATCTCATGCCTTCCCGCTCCATCCTGCGCAGGACGTGAATCATGTAGAGTATCCATGCTGTAGGTGCCTGTTATTCACAGTCATTCAGGTAATCAGGTTGACTGTTGCGAGGTCCCAGTGCTTGTGTTCAAGTAACCCTTATAGAGTAGCCTAACATTACATCACAACCCCTATGTCACTGACCTCCCTTCCTCTCATCATGCAGGCATTACGTCATCGCACATCATCACAAGAGGGGTGAGCACAGTACAAGGTATTCTGAGAGTGAGAGACCACCTTCATGTAACTTTTATTGCAGTGTATTGTTATAACTGTTCTATTTGATTCTTAGTCATCGTTGGTAACCTCTTACTGTGCCTAATTTACAAATTAAACTTTATTATAGATATGCATGTATGGGGAAAAAAAATCATAGTATACAAAGGCTGTCTGGAAAAAAATCCAGCCATAAACGCTTCTATTTTTCATACTACATGGCTGCATACTTCCCAGACAGCCCTCGTATACAAGGGTCAGTACTGCCCATGGTTTCTAGCATCCACTGGGGGTCTTGGGGGTCTTGGAGCATGTCTCTTTTGGATAAGGGAGGACTGCTATACCTAGGTTTGAATCCAGGATCTGTCACATCCAGCTATGTAACCTCTCCTTGGAATAATAGAGGGTTGATGTGAAGATTAAATGAGTTAAAACATGTAAAATGCTTGAAATTAAACCTGGCATATAAGGAGTACTCCATACATACATTTTTGCTCTTATGGTTACCATTGAGTCAAGGATGACCCTGAAATGGAAGGTGATGACTAGCCCAGCTAGATGACCCATCTGTCTCTCTTTTTTCTACTATGACAGCAGTCTCCAAAGACAAACCATTAGGGGGGCAGTTTTGTTGAAGCTGTTCTTTACTGGAACCAGTAACCTTTGCCTCTTACACTGGGCAGTCAGCCCTAATATGGTCCAACAAGAACTCACTGAAATCTTGTGAATAAAAAAAAAACACACAAAATAAACAACCAAAAAAAACATTCGGAGGAGCCATGTAGAAGCCAATGTCATGGTGACCCACTTGTGCTGGCCTGAGTTCAAGTTCAGTCAGTCAGAAGGACAAGCTACCTGACTCCTAGGGATATACAACCAAAGATGTGTTCCTCACATTAATTAGATTTTATAATTAAGATTTAAGAGTAGATTTTATAATTAAGCAACAAAAATAATATAAGAAAGCATGCATCTCCCAGTCGGGCATACACTTCTTCTGGGAGAAAGGACTGCTCTCAGTCAGCTTTTGCTTGACGCCCTCCTGATAAACTTGTGGGACGACTAGACAGGTTAAGAGGTTCATTTTGTTAAAGACAATGTGGCCCCAGGTAAGAGGATAGGTAATACATACATTCTCTTTGTTAAGCTAATGCACCTAGAGGGTCAAATCTACCAATAATTGTTTCTCGATTTTGTTCATGAACATTTATTTGGCCAAATGGTCAGAAAAAGTCATCCTTATAGGCAAGTAGAAACATGGTAAAGCTCTCAGTCTAGCTAAGGGTCTATCTACATAAAGCATATCACAAGTATTAACTGGATAAAAGAAAAACTAAAATGTATTGTGCCTGCTGTGTGCTAGAATCTGTGCTGAGTTTTAATAAAACAACTATAATACCTGCTGGTAGAGCTGATCTTTGGATGATTAGTCTTTGAAAGTGTGTTTGAATTTGGAACCCTGATGTAGAACAACAGTCTTGTGAACACAGAGGCATTGATCAAGGTAGGAACACCTTTTGAATTGAGCTTTGAAAAAGGAACCTAGACAGAGCAGTTCCGTAGAATTTATTAGTGCTCTTTTTTTATTTGCACATTAGAAACAAGTCTCTAATGGTTCCATGGACTATTCCCAATGAGTTGCAAGTTCACAGGTCTTTAGAATCAGAATTAGGAATGTTATAGATCATGTTATCTAACTCCCCTCTCTGCACCCTCCCCCATCTTTTATTCTAAGTGAAGAACTCCATATTCAGAGAACTGTCTCAGAGCAAGCAATCAGTGGTAGAAGCCAGAGCTAGAACCACAGTTCCTTAACTCAGGGTGCCTGCTTTCCTGTATCCTGTATTCCCAATAAATCAATACAGCACACAGGAACACAAGTAACCAAAAGGGACGTACCCTCACACTTTGCAATATCTTCAAAGTCGAAGCATTAATGGCCAGCAAGGTTATCTGAAGTACTTGAGACCACTGCAACAAAGAAGTCCAGGTTGTATGAGGAAAGCCCATTGCTTAAGCTGAATGATCTCAATAGACTGAATAGAAGCTTCTCTGCAAAATGCCCCATGTGGAAAACAACATCAGTCCACTATCAAAATTCAACATGAATCTAAAAATAGATGCACTAAAAACATGGTAAATCCTGAAATCCAATAGATGTCATGGGGGGAATATAGGAGGTCTGACGTCAACCAATGAGGAAACTGGCTTTGTTTGATGAACGAGTTAGACAACTTGAACCTTTGGTTTTAGATTTCAAGATGAAACTTACTTAAATTTGATCGTTATGTACCCATTGAACTGTGGGCAAATGACACCTTTTAAGTATATAGGTCGTGTAACCCAATTGGCAGCAATCTGAGTTCTCACTTCTAATTAGTCCAGGGTTACACAACCGATGTTTTCTGGAGTATTAAGTGGAGTGCTCTACTTTCTTCACAGGCAGGCCGGCCTTCCCAGAGGCAGAGGGGAAATTCGATGGCCTATGGGAGTCCTGCTTTCAGAAGTCCTTCCCCACTGCCTCTGGTCTTGTGAGTTATTGAAACAGCCTCCTCATCAGTATCTCTGATTTTTATTTTTGTTTTAATCCACACCAGGTAGAGCTGCCACACTGCAACTTCTATGATGTCATTTCCTATAGCACCTTCGAGCAGTCCTTTACTTCCAGAGTAAGCCGAACCCTCTGCCTGGCATGGTAAGGACTCCACAGCGTAGCCAGACTCGCCTTATGAAGTTGTTGACTTTCTCACACCCTCCCAATGTGAGCTAAGCCTCCCAGAGTGCCAGTTTCTTTACTGCCCCCCTACAAATGACAACGATACCTATATCAGATGGGACTTGTGTAAGATTTATGAAATTAGTTTCTTGCACAAGGCTTGCCACATAATACTTGCTCACTAAGTCTCTCCCTTTTTCTTATGCCACCTTTGTTCTGAGTTACTGGGGTTTTTTTATTGTTAAATTTACTGGGGTAACATTGGTCAGCAAAAATTACTTAGGTTCCAGGTATACAACTCTACAACACACTGTCCATGTGTTGCATTGTGTGCCCAGCACCCAGAGTCAGTTCTCCTTCCATCACCATGTATTTGTTGCTCCCCCTCTCCTCCACCACTCCCCTCTCCCCTTACCCTCAGGTAACCACTAAACTGTTGACGGTATCTATGAGTTTTTGTTTCTTTGTTACTTTCAGTTTTATATTTCACATGTAAGCGAAGTCATTTGGTTCTTGATTTTTTTCTGCCTTATTTCACTTATCATGATGATCTCAAGGTCTGTCCATGTTATTATAAATGGCCATATTTCATCTTTTCTGATGGCTGAGTAATATTCCATTGTGTATATGTACCACAGCTTCTTTATCCAGTCATCTGTCAAAGGATACTTGGGCTGTTTCTATTGACTTGGCCACTGTGAACAGCGCTGCAATGAACATTGGGGCACATATATCTCTGCAGACTAAGGTTTTCAGATTTTGGGGGTAGATACCCAGAAGAGGCATTACTGTTTGATATGTGTAGTATATATGTATATTATGTCATGACTCCTTGAACATAAGAATTGTAGTCCCTGTTATTTCCAACAGGCACCTAATAAGGTTCTAACACAGAGCAGATTCTCAAGCTCGTCATAGGAGTCATGTCATATCCTAGTCACATGCTTTCTATCTCTTTCTCTCTTTCTATGATGGAAAACCTTCCTCAGTGAGCCAAAGTGGTTTAAACACATGCTTTGAGGTATTATTTTCACAGGTACTTCTATTAATGATGCAACCAAATTAGAGGCAGCACTCACAGAGAATGCTAGAGAAATAAGTTTTGAATTTACCTCCAAAATTCCATCTCTACTCAAGCCTCAGGAATGTGCCCATATTAATAATGGAAGGGCATCTGTGATGAAAACCTTGAGGAAATGATGCCTGCATATGTACATCAGATTACATTTGGGTAGGTAAAAATTACCAAGACTCACTCCAAACTTTCAGCAGAAGTTGCAGAGCGACTTCTTTTAATTTTGTTTTTCAAGGTGCCACCCTTTCCTGAAATGATGCTCTACTTGGAATGCTAACATGTGAAACAGCTGAAAGTGGGGCTACTCTGAATGGAGTAGAAGGAACGTGAATGTCCTCTCGCCACAGCACACACAGGGTGTGTGTGTCCAGATGCACATGTGTACACACGGCAACTCCTGAGGCACCTCCACAAAACCTAACTCAAAACTACAGCTTAGAAGAATAAACTAATAGTTTAAGATAGGGGTGTCCAACCTTTTGGCTTCCTTGGGCCTCACTGGAAGAAGAATTGTTTTGGGCTGCACATAAAATACACTGAGACTAACAATAGTTGAGAAGTTAAAAAAAATTGCAAAAATTTCTCATAATGTTTTAAGAAAGTGTATGAATTTGTGTTGGGTCACATGGGTTAACTATACTCACCAGTGAAAAAACATAACTAGACAAACATGTAGCCATATAGGGCTGTCCAGCCATGAGATATGAAAAATAGGAGCATTGGGGGCTGGATATTTTACCGATAGCCCTCGTACATAATAGAAATGTCAAAGGAATTGAAATCTTGTTCTACAATATGGCAATACCACATTCTGTATAAGTTGTATTCATGTTTATGTTTTACAAAAAAAGAGGTGATTGTGTTAGATTTCATCTGAAAGAGCTGGGAAAGCAATTGAATGAAGTAGGAGTCTCTTTCCTACTAGAACACACAGTCTGAGGCAGCGTGACGTCGGAAGGGCTGGGGTGGATTTGTTGGATTTGGTGAGCATCTCACAAGAGTGGACTCAAGAAAGAGAAATCTCAATAGGAGGAGGTGGTTCTGTGGCAGAGGCCAATGCCATCTCTGAGCATCATCGGGCAGTGTGTTCTCATCCACTTTCAACCCACATCAGCTCCAAGGGAAGCTGAGTATTCACTGGTGACCTATAACTCCCAAAGGCAGGATTTCTCTACAAGGGGCCCTCAGAAACGGTAGGAACTTAGAAATCAATTGGTTAAAGAATATTTAGTGACAATGAAAACACTTACAACATATCACTTCATGAAATAGCTTCATAGAGTTTAGAGTATGGTACCAATTTTATAAATATATATGGAAGAACAGATGTGTAGTTTTGAACGGGAAATGTACACATCAATTTTAATCCTGTGCTGTTAAGACTGCTAGGCCTCAGTTTTCTCATCCCCAAGTGCAGTGACTGTCCTCGCCTCACAGAGACAGCATTAGGAACCGGTAGGATGGCAGATGCAAGTGAAGGCATTTTTAAAAACATTCTTCTATTCAAATGCAAAGTTTCCTCAGAGGCAACTAAGTTACATAAGGCAGCAGCATTTTATTAGATTAAGAGCCAACATGCAGACCTCTCTAACCTGGGGGCATGTGGGCATTAGATAACTCTACAACCTTTTGTTTCATCATGCAGAATGCTTCCTGTTAGGTTCAAGACCAGGTCCTGCTCCTCCATGCTTGATTATGAAAACCGCGATCACTCACACTGGCTTGGCCAGCCCTGGCCTGTCTGCACATAGACATCGCCCCCACACATCCCCGCACACTCTCTCATTCCCTGCCCGCCCTCAGACCATCCCTCTTTAAATGAGTAGAGCTTATAACCCCACAAATGTGACAGAGGGCCCTAGGTTAAACGTCTTGTGCACTTCAGTGATTTACACACTGTAGGCCCTCAGGGACGATGTCTACGTTGGCTGATGAAAAGAAATGGTATTGATGAGCAGCCCACTCGCCAGCAAGAATGGTCTTCAGGAGAGAGGAGACGGAGTTTCCTGAAGTCTGATCACTTTGACAACTGATTCTGCCAACATTAAGCCTGTATCCTCTACCATTTTCACTGAAATCTGTTAAAAATTACTGAGGTTACCTCGATTTGAAATCTTTCACTGGCAATCCTCGTAATTCCCAGCCGGCTGCCTGACCAACAGGGCGACTTAATACTGAACACGTCAGTCCGCCCTTGTGAGACACTCAGCAAACCCCCAGCCCCGCCGACGTCACGCTGCCTCAGGCCGTGTGTTCTAGTAGGAAGGAGACTCCGGACTTCATTCAATTGCTTTCCCAGCTCCTTTAGGTTTAACCTGACACAATCAACTCTTTTGCTTTTTCTTAACAAAAATCTACCAAAGGCCTAGTTTTTCATTTTATTTATTTATGTATTTATTTTTATTTTTTTGCTTCATGTTTGCTATCCTTCATCATCGAGGGTCAAAATAAACATCGGAGTTCCTTGAAACTACATTTTCTCCCTTAGGTTGTCAACACTCCTCAGCAGTTCTCACCCCATGCTCGCGCCGGCTAGTAAAGCTCACAAAAATTGTTTCCAGTTGTTTGTTAAGAACTTTCCCAATCTGCATCCCCCCAGGGCAGGCTGACCAAGGGAGAGTCTCTGGAAGTTCAGCCTGGGTTTCCTTCGCAGCAGCGCAGGCTGGCAAAGCTCTCCTTGAGTCTGTCCCCAGGCCCAGGGGGAAATGCCCAAGGGTGGCCGATGGAGACAATTAGGGAGAGATTGGTATTAAAGAGGAAAATTCAGGGATGAACTTATTCAAGTCATATATTTTGGGATCCAGTTGGAAGAGATGATTTCACAGTGGGGATCATACAAAGAATCTAAAAATACCTGAGCGTTTTACTCCCTGAAACTATAAAAATGAAAGCAAAACAAACCTCTCCTCTCCCGTCTCCTGTGAATGAATGGGAACCCAGAAGGGCCAATTCCCAAAGTCACTCCCACCCCTGACTTTAACCAAGCCCTGAACTTTCAGAGCCCACTGAGTGCCCAGCCCCAAGAAGCAGGCTCAGGGTTCTTTATTTTCCAAATACCCTCCCCCCTTTCTTCCCCTCCTTCCTTGCTATTGTTCAGCCATTGTCATTTCCTTGGAAGAAGGACACAGAATGAGTTGGGGGTTCTAAGCATTGGAAAAATAATAATGAAAATGAGATTTGGGGATAAGTTCTAGGTCTCATCAGCCATCTCTTTGCCTTTATCCTCTTCCAAATGCTACCCATGCTTCAAGGTCCAGGTTAGGCTCCATCTCTTCCAAGAAGCCTTCCAAACTACCTCCTGCAAAGCCTCAAAAGAATCACCTAAATGGCTCCATGCCGCAGCACATCCCAATGTGCATGTCTTTGTCCACACTAGATAGTAACCTACATGACTTTAGAGTTGGTATCTTTTGAGCTTTGTAGCCTCAGAATCTAGCAGGTCAGCCATACAACAGATGCTCAATAAATACTTGTATATTCACTAAGATAATTACAGTCCATACCTTTTTAAACCAAAGAAACAATTATTGTGTGTGTTTATATGAAAGTATTAAACACTACTGCTACCTTGACACCATCCATTAAATCATGGGGCAGTTTTAGATATGAAAAGTTTAGTTTCTCATGCACATGAACAGATCATATAATTTCCATCATTCTTTATGGCTAGGCCAACTTTGATGAGCAGAATGTCTTTATACAATGAGAATTATGCCCAGGGTTTTTTAGTTGTGAGAGAGAGAACCTGAGAGGCATGAGGCTCCTCCATCTTGGCTGGAGTCAGAAGTCCCTCACCCACTTGCCATACATGTTTGATAGTTAATTAAATACAGTGTTCTAGCTCTCCCTAGTTGTTTCAGGTTATTCTAGAATCCCAAGTAGCAGACCTGAGGGACACTCTGGTTTGAGTTTGATTAAGATCGAAGTTACTGGCTTAATTTCTGGGCCTGGCTGCCTCTTTTCACTAGTGCTGAAAAGCTGGCACCATTTCATCTGCTTCTCTCCTTCCAGATCCCACAGGGCAGGGGGACTTGGTACGGAAAGGCCAAGTCACTCTCTAATGGTAAGTTGGCCATTCTGTGGGCTATGCTGACCAGAACTAACTTGTGACCTGACCTCATGATTGAGGCCCCTGGGTTTACACAATCATTGCCATTGGCATCCTACCAGACCTGCTACCCATACCTCATACACTTCAAGTCCTGTCAGCAACCTGTGTAGTTCATGGCCAGGAGCCATGTGCAGTCTATCAGGAATTTCTCAGAGGCATGTTTCCATAGGGGCCGTTTCTTCCTACACACTGAAACATAAAGGTTCACCTAAAAATAATTAAACTCGACTTCACATTATTGATGCTCTGTGTGCCTACATTAAACAAGAACGCAAGAAATCTTACTAGGATTGCTATTGGGTCTTGTGTTCTTTAATCATGTCTAGATACTTAGTCCAAACCAGGTTACAGTGGCTCAGATGAACTGTCCTTTCCTTCCAGGAAAAGTGAAAGGACTCAACCACGGCTACTGAGCCCAGCTTCTGTTCCCACCCCAATCTTGTCTCCAACCTCCCCACTCTTCACAGTCTGACCTGAGCCCCTTCCCCTCTCTAGACCAGGGGTGTCCTACCTTTTGGCTTCCCTGGGCCACATTGGAAGAAGAAGAATTGTTTTGGGCCACACATAAAATACACTAACACTAATGATAGCTAATGAGCTAAAAAATAAAGGTCCGTGCATAATTTTCACAATGCTTTAAGAAAATTTATGAATTTGTGATGGGCCCCATTCAAAGCCATCCTGGGCTGCATGTGGCCCATGGCCCACAGGTCAGACAAGCTTGTTCTAGTCTAGACCCTAAAAAAAACCCTCTCCTCTGAGTCTTCCTGGTTTGAACACCCTGATCCAGAATGTAACTATGCAATGCTGTTTGCTACTCTCTGTTTACTTATGGAAATTAGTATAACCTCCCCTGTTCCTTATCATCTTCCTTTTTGCTGATAACCCCACACCCAGCACCCACTAAGGGTGACTAACAGTTACCCTTAAAAACCATGAGTATGGTTGTCACAAAAATAAGACACATTTTCTAAAAGTTAAGTTGAGGGTTTAGAAAAATGACTCCTCACACGATTCCTTGCGTTGGTAAGTTAAGGTTCTTTGGTGAGGTTAAATGTGGTTTGCTTTAGGAAAATTAGACGAGCACACATGTGTTGTGTAAAGTGAGGTGCACTGTGTTCTACTGAGTAATGGTGGCACGGAGAGGTGGAGCAGAGTTGGCTACCTGACAACGCCGGAGAAAAGAGTTACTAAATCCTTGAACTACAGAAGAAAGTCTCTTTTCTCCCCAACCTTACCCTCTATCTACCCAGACCCCAATCTCTGTGTCAGTTTGGGTCTTGTTCTGCCATAAAGGAAGCCCGTGGTTTCATTCAACACCATTTTGTGCTCCAAAAGCTGCCACACAATGAGGAAAGTCAGACTAGATATTCTAAAACGCACCAAGGAGAAAGCTGCTGCTGACACTGAAGACTTCCATTCTCACTCATTCACCAAGAGCTGTAGGGAAGCTGACCTCCCACGGTAACTCCCCAAGATCCACCATGTACAGGGGTTTCACAGGTCCCTACAACTAGACTAGAGCCCTCCTGGGATGTTGGGTCTCTTAACAATGAGTCCAAAGAAATAAAGCTAGTGGGGATCCCTGCCCAGGAAACCACCTCAGACAACGAAAGAGATGGCTCACTTTCTAGAAGTAGGGGGAGAGGGGCATTTCCCCACAGAGGGAACACTGTGCTGTGTCAGGCATAAGAGAGCAGCAACGTGATGTCAGGGTGAGGTCCCACTGCACTGGGAGTCCCAGGGACCAGACGGTTAAGTCCAACTCGGCCAATATGGAGTGTCTCTGCAAAAGACTTGTACTTCTCTGAGATTTTGATTTTCTCACTGGTGCAAAGTGAAGAAGAAATTATTTTTTAAAAAATCTTCTAACCCTCTGATTTAATAGTGAGCACCTACTAGGTGTGAGGCCCTGTGATAGGCACCATGGACGATAAAGAAATATAGGGTGCATTTCTCATTAATTTAAAATTGTACTCGAGTGGAAAAAGAAGAAGCTGACCTTGAGATTGATCCTCTAATACCATGTTGGGCCTTGCATGTGTATTTATACAAACAAATGCACAGACCTACAAATCTTAGGCATTATATAACACACACTAAAAACAAGGATAGCTAATAAGTCCTATACATGTTCAGAAAAGGGATTTCCTGACTTTCAGAAGATATTTCTGATTCTCCTGATATATCACAGGGGTAGGGAACATTCCATTCGATACATGGTTCTCAGTGTAGAATGGCGAGGGGCTGAGCTTGGGATCAAATAATTGGGAAACAGTAGACTAAATAAAAGTAGCCCCCCCCACCCCCCATTTTCCATTGCAGGTCTCCTCAGGGACTTTAGTAAGCAAATGTATGTTTAGCCACTCCAAGAAAGGTCAGGACTGCAATGTGTCCCAAACTATGGGCCACAAATCTTTTATTCTTAGAGTTTCTCAGGTGAGGAGGGTTCTGAGAAACACCTTTTAGGAAACAGTGCGTCAAAGAGCTAGTCAATGCCCTGAGGTCAAGGGGGGACTGGGCCTTGCTTACCACTGTGTCTCTAGAGCAGTGATTCCCAACCTTCCTAATGCCATGACCCTTTAATACAGTTCCCCATGTGTGGTGACCCCCATCAATTATTTTCATTGCTACTTCATAACTGTAATGTTGCTACTGTTATGAATCGTCATGTAAATATCTGATAGGTGTTTTCCGATGGTCTTAGGCGACCCCTATGAGAGGGTCATTCGACCCCCAAAGGGGTCATGACCCACAGGTTGAGAAACCGCTGCTCTAGAGCCTGGCACACCAGCTGGCACAAGAAAATGTGTCAATAAAAAAAAATAAAAATTTTCAAAATGACTAAATGAGTAATTGTTGACTTCTAAAAGTAGGAAGAAAGGCATTCACAACTACAAGGAGGTGAGAGTATGCCCAGGAGCAAGAACCCGTCTGCCCACGATGGCACCGTTTCTGAGCTCTAGATGGGCCTTTGCAGGAAGCCAAGGGTTATGAGTCCACAAAGCTTCCTAAAAGACTTTTTCTTTTTTCTCCCAAAAAACAGTAATAAAATAAGAGCTCTAAAAACAAGGTTGGCATTTCTCTTTCCTAACGAGTCAGTTATGACACTCAGAAGTCAGACTCTGTAATGTAGTCACCGATGATCTTTTCTTTACTGCCACCTTCTGGCTCCCAGGCTCCTGCACGGTAAATGTAAAGTGCGCCTTACGTTTCTATTTCACCACGGCATTCTCAGCCCTTGGTTACACCCTTTACTTCATGTGACATTATACAAGTTAGGAGCAGTTAGGGGTGGCCGTTATTCTTTTTTCATTTGACTTGCCGACAACACAGAACTTAAATGATGTGCCTAGTGATCACAGCAAGGACTAACGACACCTGTTGGTTTTTCAAAGGAGCAAACACTGGGTTTGGTCTTCGTCCAGATACATCTGCAAAGTTCTATCCCTCTCTTATTCCTTCACAAGCACAACCTTGAATAGAAAATTCCATGCTCTCAAAAAAGAGAATGCTGTTCAAACACACCCTGATCTTTTCAAAGGTAAAATCCATTCAACTTTGCAAGGTCTCTGAGAAAGAATGTAGAGGGTCCATAATCGATTTTTCATCTGACAGTCAAGATACCCTATGTCCACCAGCTTCTTCCTAAACATACCTTGGTCTGGAAGCAGCAGTAGAGTTGGGTTAGGTACGGATGTTTCCGCGCCAGAGCCAAAATCCTCTTCTCTGTCATCGTGCAGTCCACGTCATCGTCCTGAAGGATGACGTCCTTCTTTAAGACTTTCACAGCATATACTTCATCTTTGCCTTTGAGCTCCGCCAACATGACCTGCAATCAACCCAAACCACCTGTCAGTCTATCCGCGTAGGGAATCAAAAGAAGAAACACCAGTCAATGCTTTAAAAATGAATTTCCTTTCATTTTAAATTGTGTAACAGCATTTTAAAAATATTTAGAAAAACTACCCATTCCAATATAGCTATTACAATATTTTTTAATTTATTTTTAATTTCTAAAACAGTGTCCAGGCAAAGAAAAGTTCGATGTACCTTTGTTAAATAATTATTCATATGTTCGTATGTATTTGTCATACTTGTAATTATGGTGTAGCAAAATAGTATAGAATCTTTAACTGAACATTATTTCATAAGCATTTTTCTACAGTCTCCACCTATATCATGGTTTCTGATCCTCAGTTCAAGTAAATATATTACCATTTATTTAACCATTTACCTCCTATCAGACACTTGAGTTACATATAATTATTAAGTATTATATAAATTGCATCGAGTAATTTTTGTGCATATAATTTTTTTTCTTTCTTTTGAGTCATGTCCTTAAGATGGAAAGTATTAGAAGTGGATTGTGGGGTTAAATATTGTGCACATTCCTGACTTTCAAAAAGTATGTACCATATAATCTGCCACTGGCCATGGAGAAGTCCTTTAGTTCCATAGTAATTCACCAACACTGGCTGCTTTTACTTAAAAAGTGAAAGTTTGGCTCATGTAATGGGTGTAAACTATGACTTTGATGCTGCTTTACCTTGCACTGAAACTTTCAGAATATGTTTTCTAATTACATTTCTTTTTGTGCAAACTATTTGTCAGTTTCCTCTGTCTAGTCAGTCACAGTTTTATAATATTTTCTTACGTGTTTGTATGAACTTAGTATATAAGGATACTAACACTCTATCTTCTGCAAACATTTTTCTAAACCTGTTTTTATGATTTTCTGTGATTCCTTTCCTGTTAAACAGGGTCAAGATCATTTAACATTGTGTTACTGAGTCTGTCCTTGTTTATCTGTATGGTTTCTGCTATAGCTTGAAAGCTGGGAATGCGATTCCTTCTCCAGAGAGCAGATTAACAGTTCTATCTATGAACATTTTCCTATCATTTCTATTTTTGCACTCTTTTCCCTACAAATGTGACATGCCTTTCTCCCATTAAATGACTAACTCCTAAGTACAGTTCCAGTGTAAGTTGTTAGAACTAAAGAAGCTCTAAAAGAAAACTAAGGACATGAACCCGAAGACCTTTAGTTTTCCACATATAATGCAAACTCTTTAGAAGTGGTTCAATTTGGCTTTGATTTTTCTTAAGAAACCATCTAAATGTGCCTGAGTCATCCAAGTTCCCATCCTGCCGTCACCACGTGGAAACCTGGAGATTCTGAGCCTGCTTGCTTCCCATGAGCCTTGCTCACAATGGAGGCTGCTCACATTCCTGACATATGGCTGCCAGAGGACTGGAGTCTACTTGTTATTAATATTTAGCCAGTCTCCAAAGAATGTGGCTCCCTCAGCTTTTGCTGTTTAAGTAAATCCAGTACCCATCCTGCCACACTGATCTCAGGGTGAGATGGGGCAGGTGAGATGGGCCAGGAAGCAAGCCCTGTGCCGTGGGGGCTCCACAGTCATGCTCTTTTCAAAGTGGAGTAGCTCTGCAGCTCAGCAAGCCTGCACACCCACAGGCTGCTGCTTTTAACTGTCCCAGACATTCGAGGAACTGTGACCCCCGGGAGCTCCCAGAGACAGGTGCCTGGGCCCAGAGCAGGGCGTCTGCTCCGGGAGGTCCTAGAAAAACAACTCCCTTCTGCTTCTAGGCATGGCTTTGAGAAGAGCCAGGAAAAAATCAGGGATTTCTGCTGAAATGTTTCATAGGTTTTCCCCTTCCAAACATTTTTCTAACAAACAGGGATTGTTTTTCCATGTCACCCAGCTTCAGAATGGTGGCTGATCACAGTGAGCGCTATATTGTGCACCCTTTGCATCTGTACCCCACACCATGGTGTCTGTCTCAGTGGGGAGCAGGACAGGGAGGATGGCTCCAAGGGCACTGGAGCCTGACCCAGGGTAGGAGATAATTATTCCCATTCTCTTGCCACAAGCAGAGGAGAAACAAAACATATAGTAAGTCCCAGAAAAATCAGTTATATAAAAAGTTCCAAAGTAACACATGCTAAGATTTGCTCTGAGCCCTATATTCACTGGGGGCGGAGATTCTAGAGTTCGTTTTTCAGTCTTCATAATGAATTAAAACCAGAATTTCAGATAAATCTCAGAAGAAGGGAAGAAACATATGATTACTATTATTGATAGCAGAATGCCAAGCACATGTAAAGCAATTAAACTTTTCAAAGTGCTTTCTCACCCGCTGTATCACTTCATTCCTGTCTCCAGGTGACAAGTGGGGAAAACTGAATCACAAAGAGGTAAAATGACCACAGAAAAGACCCACAGCTTATTAGCAACAGAACCCCAGCTCCTATCTGCTTGGCCTCAGGCTATTTCTTCTCAACAACGCAAGAAAGCATACCAAGACCAGGCTGAAAGGTTTATTGCTTAATCTTAGACCAAACAGATGAGGGACAGGTGCCAGAGAGTAGAGAAAATCAACAGTTCTACCCACACATGCCACAGACCTTGCCAAAGCTGCCTTTGCCCAACACTTTGATGAAGTTGAACTCATCCAGGCCCAAGCGCTTGGCCTGGCCTTGCCGGACTTCACCGTTCTCGCCGGGGCTCAGCAGCTGGCCGTCGGTGGATCCGGCTGCCCTGTGCTCCTCCCCTCGGTTGTCAAACGACAAGGCCTTCCGGATGTTGTTTTCAAGTTCTTTTAATTCTAGGGCCAAGTGTGCAAGATATTGCATTAGTGCCCACCTCCCAAGCCTTCCCATGAGGACTCAGTGCTCAGAATTCCCTGGCCCCCTCCCCAGCTCACAACCCTCTTTTTGGTTCTTCATAGCAACAGATTCAGTGTAGCACACCTTTATGTTCCTTCATTTGCTCTATACACTTTCAGGGACATCTAATGTGCAGCTGGGCCCAGGCAAGCAAAGAGGAGCAGGACATAGTCCCCACCAAGTAACTCCAGATTACCGGGGGACCCGGCCACCTCTTTGAAGGCCCCCTGTGGCCTGTAGTGCATTCCATTATCCTTGGTTAGTGCAAGAATCCCAGCCTTCTCCGGAAACAAGCAGGAGTTCCAAAGGCAACAGATAACCTTCCATTTCCTTTGAAGATTAGACTAATCGAGAACTATCACCACAGTAATCACTGGTGATGAAATTATTTCACCTTCTAATGGACTTTACTTGGCCTTGTTGCTGGGTTTATCCTAAATGCCCATATCACGCAAGGTTCTTTAACAAAAGGAGGAATGGGCTTATCATTAACCAAAGTATTTCTTCCCTCAAGTAACATTCTACAGATTTATCTCAGATGGGGCAGGGATTCCTCAGTACAATTTCACAATGGTGAGACTGTCTTGCACCCCTCCAGAGCCTATGACCTGAATTCCCTGGGGGTGATAATGCTGGCTGATCCTTTGACCTTTTCTATTTGAGGAAGCTTTATTGCTAGTAATTCATTCACCAAGACACACACTCCTCTGTGTAGAAATGGGCCTCTCCAGCATAATCCAATTTTATAATAAAAGATGCTCGTGAATAAAACTGGATTCCAGAAGGGCACATAGACTCCTAATCCTTGGGGATCAGTCAGGCAGAAGTGATCAGGTGCTGCTTTGACATAGAGAGATCTTCAGCTTCTTTTTGGCAGGATGGAGAACTCACTCAAGGGACAAGGAGATCTTTTTTTAGATCTGGGTTTGAGGTTCCTGAGATGTGTTGGAGGGAGAGGGGGAAAGGGGAGAGGTGAGGACAGTTTCAGAGTCTACAGATACCCCCCCAACTGAGTCAGCAGTTGCCTATTGCTTACTTACAACTAAGTATAACTTCCAGTCTCAGCATAAAGTGAACAGTCTCAGTTTCCAAGACAAATTATTAAATGGATTTTAGAAGATAGAACTTGGGTTTAGAAACACTAAAGCTTAAAGAAAATGTCTTTCTATGTGTCCTTTCAATGGAAGAAAGAGAAACTGTATCTTAATTCTTTTCTGTAATAATGCCATGTCTTGCAAAGAGGGCTTTACATACATTTGTGCTCACATCACTGCTGGGTAATCCAGCTACCTGCACTGACTGGGGACAGAGAGGGTCCTGAGAGGCACTGCGTCCTGCCCAGGCTAGACAGCACATGAGCCAGGCCTAGAAACCATGGTCACCTCACCCTTACCTGGGGTCTCTTTACCATATGATCTGTCTCCTTGATGCTCTCAAAGGAAGTCTTAGCATTATGAGTGCTGTCCGGAAAGTATCCAGCCATGTAATAAGAAAAATAGAGGCATTTATGGCTGGATGTTTTTCCAAACAGCCCTCGTAAGAAGGGAAACATGAAAATAGCCGCAGTGGTCCAGGGTAAGACTTACTCATCTGGAGGTCTCTCAGATAAATCACGAATGGGTGAGACCTCCTTTGGAATGAAGCACAGTATAAATGTGCAGAAAGCTAATCAGAGCAGCACGAAGAGAAACTCAGGCCAACGACTTTGTGGCTTGAGGACTGGCACACCACTCGTACCGCTAGTTTACTTACTCCTGGGCCACAGTGATAACCTCCAGGGAGGGTTTGATGGCATGAATTCAGAGTGGGGTCCCTAAGCCAGGAGGGGTACGGTCTTGACCTTACCACTGACAAATATCCTGACCTTTGGACAAAACTTTTCAATTTGCTGACCTTCCACATCCCACCCTGTAACATGGGGACAGTAATGGGGCACCAACACAGAGTTTGTGTGACCATAAAATCTGGAGAATGACTACAAAAGGTGCTACAAACAATCAGGCACTATTGTTACGCAGTGACGATCAGTCCTGTTCTGCAGATGCATACATGCCTTCCCAGTGATGTCTGCTCCTGGGCACCAGAGGGGAAGGTTTTAAGTGTGTAAGTCCCTCCTCAGCCTCAGCATTCTTGCCCGCAGAATTCAGAAACTTCTGATTACTTGAAGTGTAGTCTTAAAGGGAAGAAGGAGACAGCCTGAGCTGAGCTTTAGAGGAGAGTCCAGCCCAGAGCTGGCTTCCTCCCCACTTCTTCTTGCAGTCTCTCCCCCAGCTTCGTCCTATCCCCACCCACCCAGGCCAGGATAGGAGACGTCCTCCCCTAACCATCGCCTGCCTCTTGCCGTGATCTCAGGTTTGGGGTGTGACAATTCGAGTCAGGAAGGAAGGAAGTCAAACTCAACTGAGTGACACTGACAGGCCTGGGAGCAGACATCGGGGCAGAGTGGTAGGAGAAAGGGCTGTATCCCTGCCCTCTCCTTCACTCAGAACCAGGGAAAGAGGAAAGGGAAAAGAAAGAACCATGGCACCACATGCTCTTCCTCTCGTCCTGGAAGGGATTTAAGGCAGACAAGGCCATTTAGCTCTTTGCCCTCAAAGCCTTGTTGAGTGAAAGAACAGCTACTGAGTCCATGGGGAGAGGGTGGCCAAGGACCTTCCAGGGCTCTGCCTGTTTCAGGTAGCAAGGCCACTCTTGGGCGGAGAGGCTTAGCTGCTCGGTCCTTCCAAAGACTAAGCTCAGAGGTAAAGAAGCAAATCAGAGGGTCTCACCCTGGTCACAAGGGGAGGTGGGTGCTGACTTGGACCGATCTTCCTCAGAGGGTGAGCTTCCAGAAGCAGGCTGCGGGGACTCGGCACCAGCAATGAGCTAGAGAGAGTGGGAGAGAAAGAGGGGACACAAGCATCAGAAGGAAGGGCAGCTTCCCTGCGGTCAAAGGCATCCAGATACCACACCAAGCACCAAAGGAGTGCCTAGTGCATAGTACCCCTTGCTGAACTGATATTCTGAAAGCACAGGCTCAAGGTTTCACTTGTCAATTAAAGGGAAGAAAACAAAGGACTTCAGTTTGTTCAATTTTTATTCTGTCCAAATGCAGCTGACCTTTTAAAGCAAAGCTCAACCATACCGCTTCCATAAAACGTGCCTCGCCTACTTAAGCAATGCAGGCTAGCTCATACGAAGCGGTTTGACACTTGTCTCTATCACCTGTGTGGCATGTATTCATTATCTTGTTCGGCTTTAGTTAATATTCTCTGTGTGTATGTGTTGTGTACGGCTCTCAGGTAGACTGTAGGTTCCTTGAAGGTAAGACTCTATCTAGTATTGGTATTGTCCCCAGTGATTTGCACAAAGTGATTCATGTGACAGATATTCAGTAATTACTTTCAGGTGTATTGGTATTTGTTGGTAAAGTTTAATAGAACACCCCCCGCAAGGTCTATTTGCTGGCACAGATGCTGGCATATCCATTTTAAGTTCCCATTAAAGGCAGAGGTTGAGACTAAGAGACCACAGTACTTCTGTCCCCTTCTACTCTTGGTCTTCCAGCTGTGTGCACACATCCCTTCCAGATGATGCACTACTTGCAAGGGGCACTGTGAAGGGAACAAAAGCTCTAGCGAGCCTGACATCTCTGCACAAAAGCCCCTTTAGCTTCTGACCAGGGACATCTCTCTCCCATCCTCTCATATTAACTTAAGCTTCTGTTTGGTCATTTGGCTTTTTCCAGCTTGTGCAAAAGAAGCATCATAGCAATAAAAATATCAGGACTGAACTTCCTTAGTCTTTTACTCTGCCCATTCCTGAATTTCTCTATGTTGACTCCCCAAACCCAAGATAGACAGACAATGCCTGGCTACTGGCATTATAGCCCATGCAAATACGGGGGAGAGGGCAGGTGCTGAGTTTTCCTTTAAGTGCTTCACGACAATAAAGATTCTGTCTCAATTTACTTCGAGCAAGGGGTGGGGGGGGACATGTCTCCTAAAAAGGGTGCTCTCTAGAGCTCATCAATGCATGTGCCTAATGTTGTCATCACAAGGTGTTTATATAACCCACCTCTTCAGGGGGGCCCTAGATTTCTTTGGTGCTGACATTCTGTTTGCAATTTCAGTGCTCTGGGTTAATAACTTAAGTCCTGTTTCCACCAATGGGATTTGTGGAGCTGAGATGAGCCACCAGAAGCACAGAATTTCAATGTTACCCAGGAAAAGAGACTTTTTTTTTCTGCAACCCTTTCAAAACAGCTTTGCTGGGAAGGTAGAGGAAAATTAATTTAAGAAGATGGAAATAATTCACATCTTCCCATCCAAGGACAAAGGCTCTTCTGAAAGGCACCAGGGAAAAGGTATGGGCAGCTTCTAAAATAAGAAGGGAAACACAGAACTTCTCAAAAGGTATTTTAGGGAAAAATTTATCGGAGACAATTAGGAGTCAAGATTGTAGAGGCACTCCGACTTAGACTTGCCTTTCTCATAAAAGTTTGAGAATGCCTGATACTGGGCAATGAGGGCCACTGCCCACCCCACCTCCACCATGATTTCTTCTCCCGTTAATTTGGTTCTGATTTTCTCTTAACTTACTTTTTCAAAGACCTCTTAGATTTTTGTAGGCTGGGAGCCAAGGATAAGAAGGGCCTTCAAACGAAATGCTGTGGATGGCCTTAGCTCTATTTACATGTGTGGGCACTGACGTACCAAAATAACATTTTAGCAAATGGATCTCTTCCTACTGACGTTCAGAATGTCACAAGGATAGAGACAAAGCTTTGGTCTCCAAAGAAAGGCCCAGATGCTTTATGTCATGGGGCATTAACGATCTTCCTCAGGCAGTAGAGTGTCGGCACTATCACAAATCTTTCTGGCTTGTTCCCTAGAAAAGAATGTGGTTCCAGCTCTTCATCCATTTATCCTCATTACAATCATACCAGGAGCAAAGTTCAAACACTGACATTGCTTTCATGCCAGTTTTGGAGGCAGTGAAGTCTATTTCCTTGTCAAAGTTGTCCTGATTTTTCTAGAGGGAATTCCAAAGTCTTCATCTCAAAGTTTATGGTCCCCTAAGAAACCTAACATTTGAGACTTGCTTTGTCCCCCTCCCCCCACTTCTGGAACTAAAGCAGATTTTAATGTTACCTACCTGGACTCCCTCTTTTTTTCTTCTTCTTCTTTTTTGAGTGTATGGTGTATTGAGCACAATGTCTCAAGCCCAGCAATCTTATAACCTCACTCCAGGGCCCTCTCAGGAAGCCAGCACAGAGATGCTGGCCCACAGAGAGCTCCAGAAATACCACCAAATGGCCAGTTACCTTTTTCCTCCTCTGGCCGCTGTTGGTGATTTTGTCTGGAGTGACGCCGAGGTCAGCCAGCACTTTGGCAATTCCTCTGGCGTCCACGCCACAGTTGGGAGCCACGTTGGTCTCACAGCGTCGGTGAACGTTCATCTTGCAGACTATTAGGAGACACAGAGGAGAAACTTCACAAGGCTTATGGCCAAAATGGGCACCTTATCTTTTTCTCATTGTAAAAATAACACATGTTCATTTGATAGGATTAGGAAAATGCAGAAAGATGAAGAGAGAAAAATAAAAATCACTCATCATCTCATTACACAGAACTAAAATCATCCTTCAAATCACCATGCACAGGTAACCACTGCTTATTGATTAAATCAGTGTTATATTGAAGTTTCCTTCCTGAGAACAGGTCATTGATTTTAAAACAACTCAACTGGTTTATCTGAAGTAAGTTCATTTGGATTGTGAACCCAAATGGGTCCCATGTGGACAGTCCATTCTAGTCCTCTGCTAAAATGTGGGAATATTACCCAGAGTACAATGTCCCTAGCAGAGTCTACCAAGATGCTCATCTGAAAACGAGGAGATTGAATGAGGTGACCTCCAAGGCACCTTTCAAATCTAAAATCTAGTTTCAAAGGAACAAAGGCTATGTTGAAAGTCTTCGTTTGGCCCATATCACTTAGTTGTCCTGGGTGTACAACATCAAAGGAGAAAACAAACTATTCTGGTTTCCAGCCCAGCATGTAAAGAACTTAGAAGTAGTCACTCTGTCCGAACAAGTAAAGCATTGAACAAACCGAAAAATCAATGACTCTAGAAGGGGATGAGCAGAGGGCAAATAGCTGCCCCCAAAACAAGAGAGACAGACGGATGACTACAGTGAGTCACAACTTACTGGAGCAGAAGCTCCCCAGCAACAACCTCTGGGGACCCACTGCAGGATCGGAAAATCGGAACTGAAATGAGCAAATTGCTGGAGTCTCAGAGCAGACAAGCCCGACAGTTAAAACCTCTAGGCAGACTCAGTCATGGCGGCCCCCACACTTTTGTGAGTCCTGCTTCTAGGAGTTCGACCAGGTTCTCATAGTGAATTTTGGAGAAAAATTCCCTTATGCTACTCTCAGAGGGAGGGGGAAAAGGAACCATTTTGAAATACCCACAGAGTACTCTATTCTTAACAGGGCCTGCCATCAGGAGAAACTATTTCACCAGAACCTACTATTATAGTTTTATCAGATCCTACCCGACCTGGGGGAAGAAAAATACTCAAGGCCAGGCCGCTCTTTCAATCTGTCCCACCTGAGAGGGGAGAAAACCCTGAACTTACGAAGCTCATAGTTCAGAGGCACAGGATCATGGCAAGATTGGGATCTGATCGCAGGATGATAGAATGCTTCCCTTTCCCCCTGTAACCCACCACCACATTGCTAAAGGCCTATTCACTGCAGTTTCTTTTGTTCAGTTCATCACATCCAGCTACCAAGAAAGAATTACAAGACATACCAAAAGGTTTAAAAAAAAAAGAGTTTGAAAAGATAAAGCGTCAGAACCAGAATCAGACATGGTGGAGATGTTGGAAATATCAGACCAGGAATTTAAAACAACTATAACTTCAATATGCTAAGGGCTCTAATCATTAAGTAGACAGCATGTAAAATTAGACAGGCAATGTAAGCAGAGAGATGGAAATTCTAAGAAAGGATCAAAAGGAAATGCTAGAGATCAAAATCACTGTACAGATTTGAAGAATACCACGGATGGGCCCATGGGTGGAATGGACATAGCTGAGGAACTAATCTCTGAGCTTGAAAATATGTCAATAGAAACATCCAAACCAGAAAAGCAAAGAGGGAAAAAAAGACTTAAATAAATAAATAAATAAATAAATAAATAAATAAAGGAAAGGAACAGAATATCTAACAACTGTGGGACAACTACAGAAGATGTTATACATGTGTTATGAGAATAAAGAGAGAAAGGAGCAGAAGAACTATATAAGCAAAAATGACTGTGAATGTTCTCCAATCAATGTCACACAACCAACCAAGCAGGATAAAAGACAAAAAAAAGCACACCAAAAACAGTAACAAACTGCACCTAGTCACAAGGAGAAAATCAAAGATAAAGAGAAATCATCTTGAAAGCAGCCAGAAGGGAATAACACAGTAGCTACAGAGGGGCGAGTTCTCCTCAGAAACCATGCAAGTGAGCAGAGAGCCGAGTGAAGTACTTAAAAGTAGTGAGAGGATGGTTTCTTTTGCTGTGCAGAAGCTTTTTAGTTTAATATAATCCTATTCATTTATTTTTGCTTGTACTTCCCTTGCCTTTGAGGTCAGGTTCATGAAGTCTTCCTTGAATCCTAGGTCTATAAGTTTAGTACCTATGTCTTCTTCTATACAGTTTATTGTTGCAGGTCTTATATGAAGGTCTTTAATCCATTTTGAG
>PVJL010007638.1:21205-75728 GCA_004026885.1 Lyroderma lyra | reverse complement strand
CACAGTGACATTCACCAGGGAGGTGTGCAGCACTTAAGGATGAGTTTGCGAAATAAACTGTCCAGTCTCGTATGTGTGCATATCAAGTTGGGGGATATCAGTGAGTGCTTGTATTTTAAATCAAATGGTATTTTCTTACTTGTGCAGGAGAAAACTTGGTCCATGTTTTATTTAGTATGTTTATATTTAGTATGTTAGGACAATCGAATTCTTGACTTGAATCCTTTATTTCTAATCAGATGTCTCCTCATAATTCTCCTAGTTATCTGTTAATCACAGTTGGAGTTGTGTATGTCAAGTCCTTTCCTCAGTCCAGGAAAGATATTTTGAAAGATCTGGTAGAAATGTGCCGTGGGGTGCAGCATCCCTTGAGAGGTCTGTTTCTCCGAAATTATCTTCTTCAGTGCACTAGAAACATCTTACCTGATGAAGGAGAGCCAACAGAGTGAGTGCTTTTCTCTCTTGTTGTAGTTGTAATGTTTTTGTTGTAAAATATATAAAAAGCATGGAAAATGATACAGAAGAAAATAAGCATCAGTAATTCTCTTACCCACAGTCAGCCACTGATAGCATTTTGTGTTTCGATTTCCTTTGTTATATAGAACTTCTCACTGTGTGTGTGTGACGAAGAATGTACTCATAGAAATTATGTCGATAGATTCTTAGAACCTGTGTTTTTCATGTAATGTCATTCATTGAGAGCTTTTTTCCATTCCATTAAATGTTTTTTGTTTGTTTGTTTGTTTGTTTGTTTGTATGTGGGTAGTTCCCTGGCTGGGAATCGAACCCAGGCCGCAGTGCTGACAGCACCAGCGCCGAAGCCTTAAGCCACTACACCCACCAAGGAACTCCACATTAAATGTTTTTTGAACTATGACTTTTTAAATGAGTTATGTTTTGAAAATTGTATTTATAGTGAAATAATGTAGTGTGCTTAACTTTTTCTATGAGCTATTCAATTTTCATATTGTTTTTTGAATGTCTATTAGTTTTTATAATTTATGGACTGTTAGTTGCCCTAGAATATAAGTGATTTTAATTATTTGTGCACACAAATTAGATATTAACACCCAATAGAAACAAAAGCCACTTAGGGAGTGTGTGTGACCAGTATCCTAGCATCCGAGTCCATTGTGCTTTTATCCCACAAAAATGGCAGATGGTCAGCCAGCTGTGGTCTCAGCCAGCTGGGAGAAGTATTCACGTGTCAGGTCCCCTAGATTGAAGACCTTACTCCCTTTTTTAAAGGTTATTTACTCATTTATTTCTAAGATATGTAATTCAGTAGTCTTGACTCTCAGTTTTGAGCATTTAATTAAGCCATCAGCAAAAAATCCTGAAAGCTACTAAGGTCCCCATCTTAGGGCATGTAAAAATAAGTGGAAATACATGGTCACTAAGCTTACATTCCAATTGAAAACATACAGTGTAACAATAAGATGATGCAGTTACCGGTACGTTGTGCCAGTTTTGTTAGGCTTTTTGAATTGATGGTGTTGTCATAACAAGTGTGGCTGGCCCAGGGACAGGCGTGGGGGAAAGTATTTTGCCCAAGTATTTTGTCCCTTTGGACTTGCACTGTGTGCTCTCCCTGGTATTATTTCCTCTTGAGTTTGTTCCCCTTGAAATTGAACACTGAGCCAGTGGAGGTGAGAGTGTCCTTCCTGAAGCATTGGTGTATTAAAGGGACTGAAGGAAAAGGCACGAAGGAAAGGGACCAGTCAGTCGGTCCTGTAACTTACCAATAGATGCTGTGTGTAAGGATTTCCCCGCCTGTTTCCTTGCAGCGAAGAGACCACGGGGGATATCAGCGATTCCATGGATTTTGTCCTACTCAACTTTGCAGAGATGAATAAGCTCTGGGTGCGGATGCAACATCAGGGACACAGCCGAGACCGAGAAAAAAGAGAACGGGAACGACAGGAGCTGCGGATTTTAGTGGGGACCAACCTGGTGCGCCTCAGCCAGCTGGAAGGGGTCAATGTGGAGCGCTACAAGCAGGTTTGGGGTTTTTAGTTGTCACCTTCACGCGCGTCAGGAGCCACAGACTCAAGTCTGGTTTTTGTTGAATGATACTGCATTGAAAGCTGTTGACAAGCAAAGACTTAAGTAAACTGGAAGATGTCTTTTGAGTTTGTGTTTGTGAATTGGAGGGCAGACTATGACCAATTTTCCTTCATTGAGGTTTGCTCTGTCTTGCTATAGATTTACTCTCAAGCTGCATGAGATAATGTGGGATTGGTGAAAGGGATGAACACATTAACCAGTGGGAGGACAAGGCAGGGGTCGAACCACTTTTGTAAAGGACCAAACAGTAAATAGGTTTTGGCTTTGCCATTCCTGAACTCTGCAGGCGTGCTACCAGAGCCGTTGGCAGTGTGGAAGCAGTGAGCAGGGACAGGCACTGAGCTGGATTGGCCAGCCCAACGGACAGTCCAGCACAGGCCCACGTATGCCAGGGTGCCAACCAAAAGCATACACGTTGTCTGAGTGTTGCATAAACACTGATGCCGCCTGCTTTGAGCACCTCTTGTAGTTGCAGAAGCCGAACGTGACTTGTGTTCATCTTTTGTTATCAGTATAAATTGAGTATTACAATTTTAATACAATTTTTTTCCTTTCTTTTAAGTGTGTGTACATTTGTTTTTGGCATCTTCTGTTTTTGTTTTTGTTTTTTTTTGGTACGTGGGTAGCTCCCTGACTGGGGAACGACCCAGGCTGTAGCGCCGACAGCGCCAGCGCCGAAGCCTTAGCTGCTACACCACCAGGGAACTCCCGGCATCCTCTGTTTTGATAAAGGTGCAGAAGCAGCCTTTTCAATAAATGGTTCTGGAACAGTTGGACATCTGTATGCAAACAAAACCGCTCAACTATGACCCATCTTCATACTATTGGAAAACCTCAAAAAATGGATCAGAGAACTTTAGATAGAAAATCTAAAACTCTAAAATCTTTTACAAGAAAACACAAAGGAAATCTTTATAATCTTGGATTAGACAGATTTTTAGGATAAAAAATGCAAATCACAAGAAATAAAAATTTAATTAAATGGACTTCAATGACTTTTACTAGATATAATAGAAACCCAGAATTTTTCATTTAAAAATTCTGTAAAATTTTAAAGCTTAACCTATAAATGAAGTATAGGTGAGAAAAATTCAAAAATATGATTTTCAGATTAATAGTCCAAATACTGTTAGAGCAGTGACTTAGGATTTTGAAAATAACTTATAACTTAATTTTTTTTTTTTTTTTTTTTTTTTTGTCTTTTAGATTGTTTTGACTGGCATACTGGAACAAGTCGTCAATTGTAGGGATGCTTTGGCTCAAGAGTATCTCATGGAGTGTATTATTCAGGTAGGGGAGAATGTTGTTTTAAATGACTTATTTTATATTGCATTAATTTTCATTGTTTTAAAAAACATCTTGGTAGAGTAGAAAGTAAGCTTTCTGAATAAAGAATTCATTTTTCCCACTAATAACTTGGTCTTTGTATTCATGTATTTTTCTCGCCCAAATTTAGAAAACTGTGACCTCCAAGTTTTGTAGGTCTCAATTGGTTTTAGTGTAATTGTAGGTGGACTTTGCTTAGTGGAGTATTTCTATCTGTGCATATGTTTGGAGAGGCTTAAAAATAATGTATTTTAATTTTGTAAGATTAAAATGACTTTTTCTACAAATATGAACTTTAAGCACTATAAGTCAAACCAGAATATAAGTGACATGCTTTTACTTGTATCACTTATTATACTGTTTGGTTTTCAGGTTTTCCCTGATGAATTCCACCTTCAAACGTTGAATCCTTTTCTTCGGGCCTGTGCTGAGTTGCACCAAAATGTAAATGTGAAAAACATAATCATTGCTTTAATTGATAGGTAAGAGCTTCCAACACTGGAAGGCAAATGTTCTGGCTTTGGAATAATGGATTTAAAACATTTTCATGAATTATTTGTTTCTGTTGCATCTTTATTATATTAATGATTTTAGTGTAATTACACTATATAGTTCTGTAAGTGTGAGCATCTATTAAGTGTCTGCCTAGCTTAGTCATGAAACAGGTTAGGGTTTAATTGTGCAGGAGGCATGGAAAAACATTTTTAATGTATGCGTTGCATTATAATTTACAGACATTGTTGTACAGGCCCATAATGTAAATCCTACAAATCCAAAGATCACCAGAGACCAGAATTTATTTTTTACCAAGATGAAAGTTATCTTTTAGTGGGTACCCGTTTGACTGGGATCTTCTTTATCGAGTAGCCATAAGATACAGGTGATTAAAAATGTTCTCTGATCATTGTTATCACGGTTTTTTAAAAGATAATTCTAGGGTATTAGTATGCTAGCAAATTCCCGTTAGGTTTCAGTTTTTCTTCTGTAGTCCTTGGTCTTGTTTAAACATCTAAAGTTGGCCTTCGATTTGGCTTTACTAAGTGCCCGTGTGACAGCGTGCTGAGTGTGCATCCATAACATGTCTTACTCGTGAAAACACTCTTCACTGATACGAACCAGACACCCAAGCCCAGGTTTATTTCTACAAATACCACCTTTTGTTATACTTTAAATATCTAAGTTTAATTTTAAAGTCTGAGAATTTATATAGCAGAGCTCCCCCAATTATGTTAATTGGGCTACTTTTAAGGGGAGCTAAGAACTGAATTTTACTGTGTCGGGTGGAATGTCCCTTAGCCACCCTGCCAGTAGCCCTGGCACATCGATGAACAGAATGCAACAGACATTATTTTGAATAGTTTGAGATGTGGAAAATAAATGTTAACATTACTGTAATAATTTCAGAATTAGTTGTGTTTTAAACTATATAGTAAAACTGCAGTGTCTTAAAGTAGTCTGTGTACCTTTTCGGTTTCAGAGATTATTTTTTATAATCATAGCTATCAAGTACACTTGTCACTTCACTGCATTTCTACCCATATCTACTCAGTTAGGCTTCAGAGAATCGGGAAGAGTCGGCCTGTTGAAATGTATTTGTGTGTGGTGTAAAGCGTGCAGTGCAATGCATCGTTGGCAAAACTGTTCAGTTAAAAATGCAGGAATGGTCAGCCACGTCCCATGTCCTTTTTAAAACCCTTTTTAATGTTCTAGGAGAAATACACTTGTAGAAAATAGAGAAAAGCATGAAGAATAAAATGTCATTGATGATCCCACTACCCAGATTTCTGTATCTTTTTCAATAAGGATTTTTTTTTCCCAGATTAGCTCTGTTTGCTCACCGTGAAGATGGACCTGGAATCCCAGCAGAGATTAAACTTTTTGACATATTTTCACAGCAGGTGGCTACAGTAATACAGGTGTGTGTGGCTTTTCTCCTAAGTTCTCAGAGCTTTGAAACTTCTCAGCTGGGGGATCCTTCATAATTGATTCAAAGAACTTCTTTGGTTTTCCAAACATTCCAGTCTAGACAAGACATGCCTTCGGAGGACGTTGTGTCTTTGCAAGTCTCTCTCATTAACCTCGCTATGAAGTGTTACCCTGACCGCGTGGACTATGTCGATAAAGTTCTCGAGACAACAGTGGAGATATTTAATAAGCTCAACCTTGAACAGTAAGTCAGAGTTACGGTTTTGTGAAGACCCTCATCAGGTCCTTTTTTTGGTTCCAGATTGCTTTTCTTTCTTAATTCCTTTTTGAAATGTTAGCATTTGTCTTGTTTAAGCATTTGTTAGATTAACATGCTTGGTAGTAACCAGGGCTGGAAGTGGCAGCCCGTTACCGGTTGTGTACACTGACCAAGTAGTGGCACTCATGGGCCATGAGCAGGGACCAGTGTCTCCGATTCAGACCCCTGTATGGATACGAACGAGTTTTTGAATTGATGAGGAAACTGCCTAGCAGCATTTCTGTAAGAAGTGGTTTCCTACTGATGAGTAAGCTGTCAAAAAATTGGGGCATGTATGTGTGTAAGGTGTGGAAATTAAGTTGGTTTAAAATATTTTTCTGTTTTGAGCCTTGATTTTGATGCCATCAAGGATACTGTAATAATACACTGTTGCCTCCTCAGAGCTTCCCTAACTATGCTTTCCCAGGCCTGTGGCATCCTCTAGTGGCCATTGGGCGCAATTCTGCTCCCTTTTTTGTCTTCTGAAGTCCCCTTCCTGTCCCACCCTCCTGACCTGGGGTCAAACGAGGCCCCGCCTTCCCGGTATTGTTCATAACTTCACCTCAGGTAACCTTTCTCCTTTCCATCTCTCTTCTAGTGGTTTAGCTGCATCCGGAAGATTTCTTTCTCTTTCACCTTTTTTTATTGCTTTTTTTCTTTTTGTTTCTCCCATATTTTTGTGAACTGAAAAATATTTCAGATCTTGAATGGTAATAGTGATGTATGTTTGAGGTCAGACAATTTTGGCACTCATTCTAGAAAAAGTGCTCCATGCCTCACTGCTGAGTATCACTACTGTCACCTTCTAAGTACTCCCTTTGGGAAGCTATGCACTGACACCAGCACCTAGTCCACCCTTCAAAGCCATTTTGGAACGCTCTTTCTGCAGTGGCCATCAGAGCTGTCACCGTACCTAAAATCTGACAGTTAAGATCGATAACTGGCCACTGTGAATTACGTTGGCAGCTCTGTACAAACAACTCGGTAAGGTGTCATAACCTTGCCAAGGTACAGCGACAGCTCTGGTGGCCATTCCAGGAAAAGAGTTCCAAAATGGCTTTGAAGGGTGGACTAGGCGCTGGCGTTGGTGCATAGCTTCCCCAGGGGAGTGTTTCGGAGGTGATCGCGGTGATATTCAGCAGTGAGGTTCGTAGCACTTTTCTAGGATGAGGTCACAAAATAAATTGTCCAGCCTCGTATACCTTCCTCTACTGAGTGAATTTTAAAGTAAAAGTAGACAAATTAGAAATCCCAATCTGTAAAATTGTTATAAATGTGGGGATATTTCGTAGCAGACTGTTCTTACTACTAAATTCATCCTGCTTTTCCCTAATCATCAATGTCTACTGCAGAGGAAAATGGTTTTTTTCTATTTTGAATTGCTAGTTTTGCATATTTATTTTTATCAGGAAAATATAGTACTTATTGGCTACCCTAGAACCTACCACTTAAAATGCTTCCCTAGACATAGGAAATGCCAGTCACTCTGACTCTGGCTATACAACTGATCTGCGAGTTGGAGGCGATCGTATCTCATTTTGTATCAATGGGACATTAATAGATAAATCCGTGTGTTAAGATAGGCATCTTGGAAGGAGGTTGTTGGGGTATTTTGGGGTGGTGTGATTCACTTGAGCTGTTTCATGTATAATGAAAGTGTTCACATTTTTCTGAAACAAGCGGTGGTTTTGTGTCTGGCGCATTCACTGCTCTCATTCAGGGGCCACTGTTTTCCTTTTTGTAGCATTGCTACCAGCAGTGCTGTGTCGAAGGAGCTCACCAGACTGCTGAAGATACCTGTGGACACGTACAACAACGTTCTAACAGTCTTGAAACTGAAACATTTTCACCCACTCTTTGAATACTTTGACTACGAGTCCAGAAAGAGCATGAGTTGTTACGTGCTCAGTAACGTTCTGGATTATAACACAGAAATCGTCTCTCAAGACCAGGTAAGAGACTAGCAGCATGCTGTATTGCTGCAAGTAGCTTATCCTTTATATAAATTACAAAATTTGAGCTGTATAATGAAGAAATGGTAAATCTGCTGGAATCTCACCAGGAAGAGAGTATCTGCTGTTGACTAACAGCTGGTGCATTTCTTGCCAGACTTTGTCTGTGTGTATCCACAAGCACGTACTTTCTGATGGGAAAAGGAATTGCGTTGTTGATACTGCGTTGTAACTTTACACAGTGTCACGCAGTGGTCTCTGTCTCCCACGTCACAGGTGGATTCCATAATGAACCTGGTGTCCACGTTGATTCAGGACCAGCCGGACCAGCCCGTGGAGGACCCTGATCCCGAGGACTTTGCTGATGAGCAGGGCCTCGTGGGCAGGTTCATCCACCTTCTGCGCTCTGAGGACCCTGACCAGCAGTACCTGGTATGAGCTAGCTCTCACTGCCCCCTTGCCCTGTGCTGTGAGTGGTCTGACGTAGCTCATGGTCTCAGGAGGTTTGGAAAGAACTGCAGCTGAGTAAGACATTCAGTGGCACCCATGGAGCCTCCTTTGTGTATAATTACATAATTGTCTGCAGACTTCTGGAGCTTAGGAGGAACGAGTTGGTTGCTCTAGTTTCTTTTGAAGACAGAAGTCTTAGGAGTTGCAGAAAAGCAATTAGTTGGGTGTCCAGTAATCATTCCATGTTTATTTTTTTAACTGTGTGTTGCTTTGAAAGTATAAGCAACAATCCTCATATTCAATTGTATTTGTTTCCAGAGTTTGCAGATATAAGTTATGTGTGTCTGCCACATTGAAACTGTGTGAAAAGACTTCAAGATTCAAATCACTTTTTTCTTCTCCCTATTTTCCTGGTAAAGAACAGTCAGACAAGCTTCTCCCTCTCCTTGTCATTAGTCCTCAACAGATCTTCGTGAGATGAATAAAACGTGTCCTCTGAGTACTGGTGACTGCTACTGGAAGATTTATTTTGGCGAAAGCGCTTTAATTGTGGTTTGGGCAAAGTAGTTTAGCTCTTGTTGGAGGCATGAGGCTCTGTGTTAGGCTGCTGTAAGGAACACCTTTGTTTGTGGGTGAGTCCTGACTTGGTCCTCTGTTGACTTCCTCTGTCAGGGTTGACACCCTTATGCTCCTTCAGAACCAGTGTGAAAAAGGAGTGACTCTTGGGCATGGCTTAGTGACACATTCTGAGACCGGCAGTACCCCACTCTGTGCGCTGTGTGTGATCTGTACATAGTGACTGGCTGGTTGTTCACATTTTCCACTGGTTACCTTATGTTCCCGTGTCATGTACACACACACGCCTACGTGGTTTTTCATTTTTTCTTGCATGCCCAATGTAGTAGTTAGCGAGTATGCCTTCCACCCGTGGCCAGTTGGTTATGCCCATGTACAGAGCCTTTAGGGCAGGGATCATTTGCTCTGATTTCTCAGGCGGGGGAGGCACCCTCTTCTCTGTCTACCACGTCAGCGAAAGTCACCGAACCTGAATATGTCAGTCATTGTGTCACACATATTTAAAAAGTATTTCACGAATTCTTGTAGTTTTTCTAAAACAAGCAGGCAATTGTTTGACAGTGGTTTTTTAAAAGAGTATTGTCATTTCCCTTGACCTAAATGGTCTTACCACTTTCTCTGAATTACGGGGTGTGATATACCAGCAATGCACATATAGCTGTTTTATATCATAGTAAAAGCCAGCATTTCTGAGCACTTGCCTTGTGTCAGGTACTGGTAGCACTTTACATGTGTTATTTAATCTTCTCAACAACCCTAGGAGAAATCTACTGTGCCAATTTTCAAATGAAACTAACAGCTAAGAGAAGGTAAAGACTTTGCCTCGATCACACAGGTATAATAGCATGGAAGTCTGTCTTTAGGAAGCTCTGTACTGACACAGTATGCTTCGTACAAGTGTCTAGGAAAATACCTCTTTAAGTCTATCTCTGCTCCTGACAAGCTGTGTAACCTTGGGCAGGATATACAATCTCTCTGAACCTCAGGCTTCCCCGTTGGTGAAATGGGGTAGTGTCTGTCTCTAGGGTGATTGCCATGACTTTTTACAAGGTAAGAAATGTGGAGAGCCTACCGTGAAGCCTGGTGGGTCGTATGTATTCCAAACCTGGGGTGATAATGGCAGCATGCTGATGATCAGAGTCCCCATTTAATGTTAGCAATGAGCAGTCATGGTGCAGAGAAGATGAACTGGTTTTGGGTTTTGTCGTTGCTGCTCAGATTCTGAACACGGCACGCAAACACTTCGGCGCTGGAGGGAACCAGCGGATTCGCTTCACACTGCCGCCGCTGGTGTTCGCAGCGTACCAGCTGGCCTTCCGCTACAGAGAGAATTCCAAAGCGGTGGGTTTGCTCTGAAGTGTGTCACTGCTTTGTTCTTTCCCCTCCCTCTGTGCGTGTATTCTAGCGTATTATATAAAATTTCAAACATAAGAGTATACTAAAATCGACAGTGGTATAACAACCCAGTTTCAGTAACTCAGTTCATTACTCAGCCTGTATTAAGTGTCACAGTGATGTCGGTAGGTTACATTGTAGCTGAGGGAGCACATGCAAACACTTAGCAATGAAACAGTCCAACAGTTTGAATTTAGGCCGGAAGGTGTAGAGATCACGCGTGAGACACTGAGTAGTTTATTACCCAGTTGGCTGCGAAGGCTTTCGTTTTGCAAGGACGATTTGATTTTCTTGGAGTCTTTGTAGCATCAGTTACAAAGCGGGGCGGAAGCCGCGCTGCAGGCTGGGTCAGATCCGGCCGTCAGCTGTGCCAAGGAAAGGGCCAGCACTGCCAGTCACCTGTCTCTGAAAGCCTGTAACTGAATCATTTCTTGAGTTGTATACATTTTTTATGAGCTTATTCCTTTTCCCAACAGAATTATGGCTTCAGCCTTCAGTGCTGTATCTTTGTAGAAAACACCTCAATTTGATGTACCCACAGAAACATATCTCAGCAAACTTAATTTTCAAACAATGGTGAAGTAAGATTTATTCAGTAGACCTACCAGCGAGACATAGCAGCTTTGCCCAGTTTTTATTAGACCAGTGTCTCGTTCAGCCTGTTCTCCAGTGTCTTCTGGAGACGTATTCGTGACTGTAACAATAGAAGTAGCAACTAGCAGTTACTCGTTACGTGCCTGCACGTTGCCAGGGACGGTATGTAATACGTGGATTGTTGCATTTAGTGCTGGTAGCAAATCTGTGACTGTTACTCTCTCAATAATGTAAAGAGCTGATACCTTTAACAAGAAATTTGGATGATCAAACGAGGGTAAATATTTAACCTTACCATAAGTACAACAGTGAACCTTGTTAGAGAGCAAACCAGTGAAGGAGAAAGAAAAATAAGATACAGAGATGGCAGTGGTGTGATGAGAATTCATTCTCAGTCTAGTAATGGTAGGAATTGCTACATACAGTCTTTCTAGAAAACCCTGGCAGTATGTAACTAGAGCCTTAAAAGATCCAATAACTATACTTCTGAGAATTTATATTAAGGAAATAACCAGGGATTCAATAAAGCTTTGTGTATATAGATCACTTTAGTAACACAGATCGTTTCCAAAAGGGGGAATAGTTACGCAAATTAGGCCACATCTAGTTTGTGGAATATTTTCTAGTGATTAGAATAGTTTCAAATAACTTTCATTTCAAGCATCATGAGGAAAATTGTTGTGACAAAATAAGTAAAAGAAAAGAAGTTGGATACAAATTGTATGCAGCATGAGCCCAATTTAACTCTTTTCAGTGAGGTACTTTAAAATAGAAAAGAAAACCATACACACATCGCCCAGTTACATTACATTTGCAGAGAAAAAGGGAGGAAGACCTGAACACCAGAACGTCATCAGTGATGATTGCTGGGTGGTAGAGTTGGTAATGATTTTAACCCTTAAAATTCTTTTGTGTATTTTCCAAATATTGTCCACTTTGGGAATGTGTTGCTTTTCTGATGAGGAAAAAACCAAATAGCTAATATACACAGATTTGCGAAGCCAGCCACCCCAAGTGGGTGTTCTGTGAAGACATCCTGTTTGAGTTATTTGTGCGCTTTGTAAACGAGACAGAAGAATGGTAACGGGGAAATTGTGAGCTCAATTGGATCGCTTTCTCCATTTGTTCTGCAGAATTTGCATATAAAATAAATTTTCTGGAGCAGGTTAATGTTGAACGTAAGGTAATTACACCATTTTTTCTTGCTTTAGGATGACAAATGGGAAAAGAAGTGCCAGAAGATTTTCTCATTCGCTCACCAGACTGTCAGTGCTTTGATCAAAGCCGAGCTGGCGGAATTGCCCTTGAGACTTTTCCTTCAGGGGGCTCTCGCGGCTGGGGAAATCGGCTTTGAGAACCACGAAACAGTAGCGTATGAATTTATGTCCCAGGTGATGACGTATTCCCTCTCTGGATTGCATGAATCATATTGCTGTACTCAGTCCCCTGTCTGTGTCACAACGGCCGTGCACTTGGCTTTACCCTTTACCCTGGGTTAAGCAGCTTGTCCGCATCTTTACTGCATCCGCTCTGTCCTGTGCCTCTCCAAGGGGCCCATGTTCTAATGTGAAGGGACCCGCAGGATGCCGCACGGGTGGGGGTGTGCGGGGCACTGCTTTGGAAAATGCTCGAGGAGGTGGTGGGCATCTAAAGGTCCTTTCTGCCTTGTGCCCACCAGGCATTTTCTCTGTATGAAGATGAAATCAGTGACTCCAAAGCCCAGCTGGCCGCCATCACCCTGATCATCGGCACCTTCGAGAGGATGAAGTGCTTCAGTGAAGAGAACCATGAGCCCCTGAGGACTCAGTGTGCTCTGGCCGCGTCCAAACTTCTGAAGAAGCCGGACCAGGGCCGAGCAGTGAGCACCTGCGCGCATCTCTTCTGGTCCGGCAGGAACACGGACAGGAACGGGGAGGAGGTGAGGCGGGACACCATCGCTGAGCGCATTACCGGGCGGCTTGTCGGTAGTAGCGGGGGCGGCTGCCCTGCCGGTGCCCTGGAGTGCCGGAACCCTGACAGAGAAAATCACTTTCTATTGTTAAAAGAAACGAAAAGGAATGTAACGTATGGAGTTACATCCTGTAGGATAGCCTCCACTTTGAGGATAGTGTAACATACCACGCCTTTAAGAAGTAGCTCAGTACAGGCAGACCTCATATTCTTGCACTTTGCAGACATTGCATTTACCAACTGAAAACTAGACAGTGGGTCTGTGGCAGCCCCGCGTCGGGCACGTCTGTCGGCGCCCCTTTTCTCGCAGCGTCTGCCCACTGGGTGTCTCCGTCACGTCTTGGTAATCCTCACGGTATTTCCAACTCTGACTGTTACTACGTTTGCTGCAGTGATCTGTGTTCAGTGATCTCTGATGTGACTACTGGAATAGTTTTCGGGTGTCATGCACTTCACCCACGTGACACGGTGAACCGATAAACCTGTGTGGTGACTGCTCCACGACGGGCCGTGCCCGTCTCTCCCGAGACGCACAGCAGTGAGGTGAGGCCGGTTACTGACCCGACAGTGGCCTCTCAGCGTCCAAGCGCAAGGAAGAGCAGGCGTCTCTCTCCTTAAATCAGAAGCTAGAAGTGATGAAGCTCAGCGAGGAAGGCGTGTGGGAAGCTGAGCCAGGCCGAGAGCCAGGACTCTCGTGCCCGACTGGGGGCCAAGCTGTGAGCGCGAAGGGAACGTCCTTGAAGGAAGTCCAGTGCCACCCCGGTGAACACCGAAGGGTCAGAAACAACGCAACAGCCTCAGGGCTGACGTGGAGAGCGTCCCGGGGTCTGGGTAGAAGAGCAAACATGCCCGAAAGCCAGAGCCTAGTCCAGAGCGAGGCCCTTACCCGCTTCAGCTCTGTGACGGCCGAGAGGGGACGAGGCTGCGGAATAGAAGTCTGCAGCTGGCGGGGCTGCTCCGTGAGGTTCAGGGACAGACGCCGTCTCTGCAACACGCAAGTGCAGGTGAAGCAGCAGGTTATCTAGAAGGTCCAGCCGGGATCATGCATGAAGGTGGCTAAACCAGACAACAGGTTTCAGTGTAGACGAGACAGCCTTTTATTGGAAGAAGGTGCCAAGCAGGAGATTGAGAGCTAGAGACAGAAAGTCAATGCCTGGCTTCAGCGCTTCAAAGGACAGGCCGACTCTTGTCAGGAGCTCATGCAGCTGGTGACTTCTGAACATTCTGAGGCCCTTAAGACTTACATCTCGTCTGCCTGTGCTCTGTACATGGAACAACAAAGCCTGGCAGAGGACCTGACAGACACTTCTCCCAGGAAGACATACAAATGACCAGCAGATACATGACAAATGCTCATCCTCATTAGCTATCAGGGAAATGCAAATCAAAACCACAATGAGACACCACCTCACACCTGCTAGAATGACTATTATCAACAAGACAAGGAACAACAAATGCTGACGAGGCTGCGGAGAAAAAGGACCCTCACACACTGCTGGTGGGAGTGCAAACTGGTACAACCTCCATGGAGGACAGTGTGGAGGGTCCTCAAAAAACTGAGTTACCAGCAATCCTCCTCCTGGGTAGCTACCCAATAATATATAACTTGAAAGCCTCAGTCTGCAAAGATATACGCACCAGTGTTCATTGCAGCACCATTCACAGTGGCCAAGTCATGGAAACAACCAAAATGTCCTGTGGTAGACGACTGGATAAAGAAGCCGTGGTGCACATACACAATGGAATATCACTCAGCTATGAGAAAAGGTGAAATAGGGCCATTTATGACAACATGGATGGACCTCGAGATCATCATGCAAAGTGAAATAAGCCAGAAAAAATCAAGAACTACATGATTCCACTCATATGTGGAACATAAAATTGAAAACAACAGAGAAACAAAACTCATGGACACAGTCAATAATTTAGTGGTTACCTGAGGGCACAGGGAGGCGGGACGCAGGAGTGGAGGTGAAAGGACCGGGACACGAACACACGGTGATGGAGAGACCTGACTCTGGGTGATGCACACACAGCACAACACATAGACGATTGTATGTAGAATTGCACACCTGGAACCTATGTCAGTTTTACTAATCCGTGTCACCCCAACAAATTTAACAATGAAAAACCAAAACCAAACAAAGCAAAACGCCTGGATGACATGACATCTGTTTATACCATGGTTTACTGAATATTTTAAGCCCACTGTTGAGACCTACTGCTGAGAAATAACGATTTCTTTTAAAATATTACTGCTTATTGACAATGCACTCGATCACCCAAGAGCTCTGACGGAAATGGACGAGATTAATGTTGTTTTCATGCCTGCTAACACGGCATCCATCCTGCAGCCCGTGGACCAAGGAGTCATTTACTTTCAAGTCTTGCTATTTAGGAAATACATTTCATAAGGCCCTGGCTGCCATAGACAGTGATTCCTCGGAAGGATCTGAGCAAAGTCAGTCGGAAAGGATTCACCATTCGAGGTGTCATTAAGAACATTCATGATTCATGGGAAGAGGCCAAGATAATCAACATTAACAGGAGTCTGGAGGAGGGTGATCTCAGCCCTCATGGATGACTCTGGGGGAGAGAGACTCAGTGGAGGACCTCACTACAGATGAGGTGGAAATAGCGGGAGAACTAGCACGGAGGTGGAGACTGCAGGGTGGCTGCCATCTATAGTCTCAGACAGATGCGCATGGAGGGGCAGTGGCTTCTCACGCCTGAGCAAAGGGGGAGTTTTCTGAGATGGGTCTGTGCCTGGGAAGGTGCTGTGGAGCCTACAGAAGTGACAGCAGTGCTGAAAGGCGGTCTGCCATGGGTTAAGTGCTGTCACACAGTATCTTGTGCTATGAGGGATCGTTCATGAAAGGAAGAGTCAATTGGTGCAGACTTCACTGCTGTCTCATTTGAAGAAATTGCCGGTCACCCCAGCCTTCAGCAACCACCCCCCGCATCAGTCAGCAGCCACCAACACCGATGTGAGACCCCCCACTAGCAAAAGGAATACGACCCACCGGAGGCTCAGCATTTTTTAGCGATAAGGCATTTTTAAATTAAAGTGTGTACATTGCTTTCTTTTTAGCCATTATGCTACTGCACACTTAACCCTACCAGACCTGAGGCCCTGAGCCTAACTTCCCCTATACCTGGGCTCCTGAGCATTAAAGAGAAAAAAACCAACATGATAGAGAAAAATGTTAGTTCCATGCAAACCAGTGGTTAGAATAAGATGGGACTTGGAGTCATGTCTTTCATGTACGAGGCCAAGTACCGAAAATCAGGTGCCGCGGTCTAGCAGCGGTTTGGAAATGACCAAAAAACTGGTACGGCGGGCTGGGAGGGGTAACAGAAACAGCATCATGTAAACATACCTCTTAACGTGCGCTGGGAAACCAGAGAATCCATGTGACTCGCTTTATTGTGCTGGTCTGCAACCAAACCTGCAGTGTGTCCGAGGTCTGCCTGTATATAAATGTAAAACGTAGAAATGTACAAAACAAGTAATATATTTGTTTTATATAGCTGTGTACTTAAAAAATGAATAGGATTTAAATTTGTTGTGTCCCTTTAAAACAACAAAGAACCACTATCATGTTGTGTTCATTTCTTTATGTGAAATGGGACGTTGGTGATTCATGAATCTCTTTAATACCCCCTACCCTTTTATTCCAGCTTCACGGAGGCAAGAGGGTCATGGAATGCCTAAAGAAAGCTCTAAAAATAGCAAACCAGTGCATGGACCCCTCGCTCCAAGTGCAGCTTTTTATAGAAATTCTGAACAGATACATCTATTTTTATGAAAAGGAAAACGATGCGGTAAGTGAACTGTTGGTGAGCTGTTTTCCCGTCCTGCTCTAAGGTTTGCTGCATACAGACGTTGACCGTGGTGATGTGTCCTTGCTGTCCACAAGCGTCGGAGTTGGGAGAACCCGCCTCCTGGTCTCCCGTTCTCCAGACTCCTCCTCTGTCTGTCTGGATGCTTCTCCAATGGGAGAAGTCTGAGTGCAAGGAAATCCTCCTCTCTCACTTAGGACATTTTATAAAAGTAGTCCAGATGCTGACTTTGTCATCACGTACAAGTTTGGAATAATTCCTAAACGAAGATGAACGCATTGTCCTTTTAGCAGAACTAAAAGATTTGTAGGTTACATAAAACGTTGGTTTTGTTCTTTCACTGGTTCCTGGTGCTGGGTATTTTTTATTTTTATTATTTATTTATTTGATGAATAGCGGAAAGTTGTTGCTCAAACCAGGACTCAGGTTCTCATCTCCTTTTTTTTTTTCCCCATAATTACTCTGGTAATTGGTGAGAGTAGCACAAACTCCTCAAAACGTTTTTATGAAATTACTTTTAATTTTTTGTGGTACATGCTTGGTCATGAAATTGTACATATTCTTTTGTAGGTCACAATTCAGGTTTTGAACCAGCTTATCCAAAAGATTCGAGAAGACCTCCCAAACCTTGAGTCCAGTGAAGAAACAGAGCAGATTAACAAGCATTTTCACAACACGCTGGAGCATCTGCGCTTGAGGCGGGAATCACCAGAATCCGAGGGGCCCATTTACGAAGGTCTCGTCCTTTAGGAGACGCACTCACCATACCCCTTCCACGTACTACACTAGGTGTCCCTTCCATAGATCGTGCCTTTCACAAATGCTGAGGTAGGCTTCCCGTCTGTTACCTGTGATGTGTTTTACCCAGCACCTCCGGACACTCACCTCCAAGACCTTAATAAAGTTATATCACTTCATAAGTGTTCAGGTCTGTCTGATCAACCCAAGTAGCATGATTGATTTGCTATTTAAAATTCCTGTGATCTGTACAGAAAAAAGAAAACAATAATACTTAAAAACCACTTATCTTGGCTACTAATGAAGCTCTCCTTCCTTCTTTTCTGTTTTGTCTCGTTCACATGTCATTTCCTTGGTTACTTGGGAGTACTAACCCGAGCGTGTCTGTCTCTTTGTTCTCTAGTCCAATTTGAGGTGAATTTGAAAGGAATACCATATGTGAAATTCAGCGTGGGCTTCTCCCTAGACGCAAGATAAGGCCATGTATGATATTTCCCCTAAAACTAGAATATATTAATGCATGTTTGAGAGTTTTAAAGCACCATGGTCAAACCAGAAGCTCTATTTTGCATATTGGGACTCGGCCATCCATTAACCTATGTTGTCCTCTTGACATATTTATCAAAATAATTTTGTTCTAAATGGTATAAAATAGAAAATTTGTGATCTATATAATTTATGTATAACCTTCATTGTACATTTAGGGGGAAATGCATCATACGATTATCTTCTTTTTTTTTTTTTTTTGCACCAGTGAAAATAAAGTTGCTATTAACAGTTTCGTATGTTTTTCCTTTCATACTTGATTCACAAGAGGAACTAGTAGAATGCCTGTTGACTGGAGATGTTTTGCCTGGATAGCTTGTCACCACCAGGCTCTTGGCCTTCCGTGGGGCTCGTCCCATCTGGGGTGCTGGTACCCTCTGCGTTGGCCAGCCTGTCCGCTGCTTGTCTTGGCCTGGCAGCTGCATGAAGTGGGGCTGCTGGAGTTTGGCTGGTCTCTAATCCTGGCTGTGCCGGGTTGAATGGGTGTTACATTTCCTCATCTGTAAAATGGGAATAATGGTATTTCCGGTCTCAAAGGATGGTTTTTGAACATTGAATAAGGGAATGCAGGTAAAGCATGCAGAAGGGTACATGCAGTACTCAGTGAATGTTAGCTGCTATTGGAGGTTGGAGGTGCCTTTGATTAATAAATACAGGCAAAACCTACTTTTACTTTCTAAATTTAATTTGCCATTCTTTGAAAATATCGTGTGTGTCTGTGTGTAGGCAGTAAATGGAGCCACCTGGGGTAATAACGTTATATAACAATTGGAGCTCTCTTCTGAGAGGTGAAATGACTTGCCCAAGGTGATACCACTAGGAATGGCAGGAAGATGTGTTAATACAATGTTTTTCGACTCCCAATCCAGTGCCTTTTCCGCTTTACCCCATTTCCAGGTCTGGTTGGTTAGTTTTTTGGAAATCATCCCCAATTATGACCAAATTCAACTTGGACGGGTACCCCGGTCCGCCTGGCCAGTAGATGGCGACCAGGCGCTCTCACCTCGGTGGTTGGAGGCTGAGAAGGGCGGGGCCCGTGCGGAGGTGGGGCCACGTAAGCGTTCCCCTCGGGCTCAGCGCCGCGGCCCGCCATCCAATCAGAGGCGTCTGCGTCGTCACGTGACCGGGGTGGCCGGTGGCCGCGGAAATTTGAAATGGCTGACGGGTTGCTGGCGGCTGGCTGGCTGGGGTCGGCGGCGATGGGGCCGGAGTCCGCTGGCGGGGCGGCCGAGGAGCAGCCGGCGCCTCTCGAGAAACGTGAGTGCCCGCCGTGGTGGCCCGAGGAGCAGCCTCCTAGCGGCAGGCCGTGTCCGCGGCGCCGGGGGCGTCGGGACCCGCCGCGGGCGCCGGGGTCTGAGGCCTTGCGGACGCGGCCGGCCTGGGTGGCGGCGGTGGCTGCGCGAGGCCCCGGCCGGGTCTCAGGACGTCGGAGGCGGGAGGTACCCTGGGCAGACCCCCTTGACCGCGCCCAGTCTGGCTTCGGCTTCCTCGAGCCTGGAGGGCGTGGGCCCGGGCCAGGAATTCCTTCCTCCCGGCGTGTCTGCAGGGGCGTGTGCCTGCGGGGAGAGGGCCCACCTTTTCAGCTGCATCTTCACGGAGGTCGTGGGCCACACCGCCCTTCCCGAAGGAGAAGGAAGGAGAGCTCTCGGCCTGGAGAGTTGCAGCCGGCACTGGGGGCAGGTGACATGCCCAAAGTCAGGGGAGCCAATTTGGACAGTCTAAAAACAGGACCCAGGTCTAATTGTCGGTCCTTCCTACCTCTTCACGGAGGTCCCATTATTTATTTTTCTTGATACTTTAAGCTGGTTCAGGCTTTTACTTTGACGTCGTCAGTTGTACTGTGTTGGAGAAAGAGCCCTCGAAAAGGAAGAAAACGTAGGTGGGACCTCATTCTGCCACGGACGGCTCTTTTGAACCTGCAGAAGTCACTTGGTTTCAGTTTTCCCGCCTGTAAAACAGCCGGCGGTCCTACAGAGTGGTGCAAGAGGAAGTGAAATCCTGTGTGAGAAGTAATGCTTTCAAAGTGGCTGTAAAGAATGGTGCTGATTCCTTTTTTACGTTAAAATACGAAACGTAAAATTTGCCACGTCAGCCATTTTTAAGTGTACTGTTTGGTGGTATTACACACATTCACACTGTTAGGCAGCCATCCCCACCATCTGTCCCCATAACTCTTCATTTTGTACACAGAAACTCTGCAGTGCGCCTGGAAGGGGGGTTCTCCAGAAAGTAACGTCAACAGGGCGATTGGATCAGAAATTCCTAAGTAGGCAGGTCAGGTGGGTAGTCACACCCCAGACAGGTACCTTCTTCCTGAAAGGCTTATCTTTGCCTCAAGCAAACCCTGCTCATTGTTTCTGAGCATCTCTTTACACATTTGAAATGCCTCTCTTTCAGAGCACCCACCTTGGAGAAGGCTCACAGTGTTAATTGTCCTGTAACCCACTCCCCATCCTGCTCTCTCCCGCCTTCAGGTCATCTTCAGTACATTTTCTCCTTAGTTGCAAACGCATGAAAGAAGCTGCACACAGCCACTCTGAGGAGCATCACTCTTCTGCTGAGGTCTTGCTTCCAGGCATTACCCTCTGTGTGGCTCAAATAAATTTTTATAAAATTCTCTACAGGCTTAGACATTCTTACGTTGACACTATTCCTATTGAACAATAACTCCTCATTCTCCCTGCTTCCCAGCCCCTGGCCACCACCGTTATACTTTCTGCCTTTAGGATTTTTGCTACCAAGTAACTCGTCGGGGGCTCATGCAGTATTTGTCTTTTTCAGACTGGCCTGTTTTGTTGGGCATAGTGTCCTCGCGGTTTACCCATGTTTTGGCATGTGTCAGAATTTCTTTCCTTTTTGAGATCGGTAGTTGTCCATTGTTTGTATAAACCACACGTTGCGCATCCATTCGTACATCGCTGGGCACTTGGGTGGCTTCTTTGTTTTAGCTGTGAACCTGGGTGTACGCGTATCTCTTGGAGACCCTGCTTCCAGTTCTTTTGGGTGTTGCCCAGAAGTGGGATTGCGGGTCACGTGGTGATTCTGCTTTAAGTTTTTGAGGAACCACCAGTTTTCCACAGCAGCTGCACCATTTTACATTCCTGCCAATAGTGCCCGCGGGCTCCTTCTTCTCTGCATCCTTACCAACACTTACTTTCTTGTTGTTGCTTTTTGTTTTGTTTTGTTTTGTTTTTTGGATAGTAGCCACCTAACGGGTGTGAGGTGAAGGTATGATTTCTTTCACAAATATTTATATTATGTGGTGGTATGTTATGATTAACAAATCATTTATTTCTCTTAATTGAGGTGGGCATACTTTTTTCATTGTCCCTTTAGAAATGCGGAGTCCGGCGCAGAGCGGTTGTCTTATAGCGGGTAAGGTTTGGAGTCGTCTCAGGCTCATGTGCACTGCTGTTTGTAAGCAGGACCCCTGGGGTACACTTTGGTCGTCTGTGGGGTCAGGTAATTCTGGTGGCCTGAACAGGGGCCAACAAGTAGAAGGAAGGAGAAAATAACAGCAGGTTGGGGGACAGAAAGACTGCTGCTAGTACATCTCAGGTGCCCGCCCAGAAAACACTTGGAAGCTGCTTTTCCAGTCTCATCGCTGCTTGCACTGTTCTTTAGTTAGTGGTGGTTTGTCATTCAAAACGTCGTAGTCCACAGAATTATATACACTGCTGGCCCGATCATGCCTCATGAAACATAATTACATGCAGCTGAACCCTCATGTGATTAGCATTTTCTAATCTTTTCCCTAGATACACTCATTAAAATTAGTGAGGAGGAACCTAATAGCTTTGGTGAAGTAAACCTTATGCATTATTAAGAATCTCATCGCTGTTTATTGAGGGGCCATTGACAGGCCAATATTGTAGAAAGTAAAGGGAGGCCTCAACTCCTTGGAGGGGGAGTGCGGGGAGTCAGCTCCTTACTTGAATGCAGCTTTGTGGGGTTCTTTTGGAGACGGGGGCATACTTGGCCAGAAGCTGCAGCTATAGTAAGAATCCTTGCTGTACCCTTTGGAGAACTGGGTGATTTCCACTGAATTACATAACCACGCTCTTCCTCTGCTTCTGAGAAATCTCACAGAACAACAACAAACCTAAGCTGTGAAGGATTCTAGGGTCTTAGTGTTTTGAAGTAGAACTTGGATTTGGAGATATTTGTAAGTTTAATAAAACTGGTTTCTTCAGACAACAACGAAAGCATCATACCCTAATCCTTGTTTAGACTCTGTAAGGAATTTCTAAGCAAGGGCACGAACGCAGAAGCAGCTCCAGGCGCTGGCAGTGCCCAGGAGTTGGGCCTGCTTATTTCGTTGTTCTTTCAGGTTTGTTCCAAGACGAAGATTCGCGCAGCCACAGTGGTGCCCGGGACAAGCCGGGAACCACTTTACCCAGCTTTGTGCTGGCAGGAAAAACGAATTTCCCGGAAATCTTCCAAACGAGTCATCTTTTGTTCTTTGAGCGATTCACAGCCTATCAAGATTACATGTTAGGTGAGTAGGTCCCGTGTTTCGCTCCTTGTGTCTTTGTAGTTTACGAGCAGGGTCTATCTCAGCCCCGCAGACTGCCCGTCGTTGGCTCGGAGCACGCGGATGTAAGTGCGTTTGTTAACTTCTCTCCGCCGTGTGCAGTCTCAGTTCTTCTTGTGTTTAATTTGTTTGCAGCCGACTGCAAGGCCTCTGAGGTAAGGGAATTCACAGCCGAGTTTTTGGAGAAGGTCGTGGAACCATCTGGATGGCGGGCAGTCTGGCGCACGAACGTGTTCGAGGTGCTGGTTGAGGTACATTTAATTCTGTTAAGACATTTGTCTCTAGATAAAAGCACTTTCCTTCAAACCATTACAGCCAAAGTGCTTCTTTTTAATTAAGGTTTATGAGCTGATTGAAAGGAGTGGGTTTTTAACATCTAATTGCCATGGTGTATGAAGCATTCCACAGACTTGAAAGGCCTTGGGGAGGCTTATCAGGGGATTGGGGGTTAGGGCTCAGTGTCCTTTGACGGGGCAAATGATTATAAACGCATGAAGCTGAGGAGGTATTTGAGACCATTTATGAAACAAAGAGGCCTACTTATGAAGTCAACAGAATTTCAGTTAATTTTTTACCTTAGTTGTAGCCCATTAAATAGCTCAAGCCAAATAGGCATTTAAAAAATGAGCCAGTGTTTTGCCTGACGTGTATAGATATGTGGTTAGTCTCTTGATTATGTGACCCATTGCAGAAAGGTCAAAACAGTCTTAGTTTTCAGCTGACTGGCCTCTCACATTAATTAAATTTGCACTCTAATTATAGGCATGAACTTCTCCTAGTGTTTGTTACCTGGACCACTGAAAACCCTGTTAAACTAAAATGTTAAACCACAGAGTGTCCGCACAGGTTGTTACTTGGTGAGAAAATGCCATCACACAGCAGAGATGACATTCCCAGCAGCGGGCACAGCCACCCCTCGGAACTCTGCAGTTCTGGGTTATGCGGATGTTGGGTTGCAGTTGAGGCCTACAGAACAGGTTCTGACCGGAACCCAGTGGCCCACTCCCCCGCCCCCTGCAGCTCTCTAAAAGCAGCCAAAGCCGTAGTTTTAAAAGAGAAATAAGCCTCTGCTTCAGCCCGAAGACTGGGTGTTGGCTTTCTGACTTCTAGTGTGAGCACATCCGAGCCAAAGCCAGGCTCCTTCCGGGGCCCCTGCCCCGCCCTGTCGCCTGTCGTTCCCCCACCCGCCCTTTCCTTCCTTTGGTTCCAGCAGGAAACCCGTGCTCTGCTCTCCTGACTACCCCGCTGTCCTGCCAGGGGCCTGGCACCCCTCTCCTGCTCCCAGCTGGCTGCTTCCTCCCACCCTGTCCATCGCAGCTCCACGGCGACTCCCAGGACCATCCCAATATGGACCGCCATGACTGGTCGTCCTGTCGTGTTCTGTCACCGTCTTGTCGGTTTATTTGTTTGCTCAGTTGCAGTGACAGCTCCCTGCGGGTAAAAGCCTGTCTTGTCCATGCTTCACGTTAGCGGGGGAGGCCTCACGGCCATCTCATGCTTTAGAAGAAGAAAGTCAGGCTGTAAGTAGCATCTTGCTGTGTATCTTAGCTTTGCTTTCTGTAGGTGACATTATTTTAAATTTCAGGTCACAAATGTGGACTCTGCAGCCTTGCAGGCCGTGGTTCGGCTGGCCGACCCGTACCTCTGCGAATGTCAGATGAGCACTTTCACCTCGGAGTGTGTGAGGGAGCTCCTGGACCTGAAGGAGCACCGGCTGCCCCTGCAGGAGCTGTGGGTGGTGTTCGATGATTCTGGGGCGTTTGACCAGACAGCGCTCGCCATCGAGCACGTCAGGTAGGAAGACAGGCTGATAGAAGTGACCTCGCGGCCGGGAGCTTTGGATGGAATGCAGAAATTCTGGTCTGCATTGTACCCAGACTTGAAACTGAAATGTAGTCGGGGTATCTACAATAGTTAAAACTAGTCAAAGACAAGGGAATCTTTTTAAATTAAAAAAAAGTAAAGAAATGTTTTGAATTTTTATTTGGAGATACGAGGACAGGCTAATAAATTTTGCCTCCACTTATTTGTTACATTAGACACATCTGGATATAGGCAGTTCCAGGTGTCTCCCCTCCATCGCTCTTGACCTTGCACACACAGATGCTCACATTTGTCACCCAGCGATCATAGAAATGGAGGTGTGTTCAGACGTTCGGTTCAAGCAGCATGCTGTTAATTGCATTCTTAACAGCGGAAAAAGTTCTGCAGGTTTTTTGAAATGTTTGAAAAAGAAGGTGAGGACTTCTTACAGAGGGTCATTGCAGGTGATGAAACTTGGGTCCACCATTATGACCCCGAGAACCAAAGGCAGCTCACGGATCTGTCTGAGATTTGCTCCCACGTACTCCAGTGTCAGGATGGTGGGGGGACGGCGCAGAGAGGTGAGCAAGCAGGGTTCAGACGGCCCTAGATCACCTGGGAGCCGGCAGTCGTGGAGCTGGACGATGGGAGTGGTGTCCACGGTACTGTGTCCTTGCGCGTCTGCTGGAAACACCCCAAGTAAAAACCACTGTTAGATCGCGGGGGGCTTTCGAAACACTGGGTCCTGCACCTCCCTCCTGCCCTCAAGAGATTCGATTTATTGGTCTGGGTTAGGGCTGGGGGTCGAGTTTTAAAGATGTCCCCAGGGAGCCTGAGGTGCAGCCAGGGTTGAGAACTGCTTTGTCAGGTCCCTCAAGGGTCGCTTCTATTGCTGTACCGCCGTCCGTGTGCTGACGGCGCCCGTGTTCCGTCGCCATCCCTGACCCTCCCCTCGAGCTCTAAGCTTGTACATTCGTCTGCACTCTCAACACCATCCACTTGGGGGTCAAAAGCCACTTCAACCCGAACATGGAGAGAGCAGACCTCTCCCTTTTCAACTGCAAGCCTGTTTCTCTCCCACTCTTTCGTCCCAGCAAATGGCTGTACCATCTACTCACTCACAGCTCGTCGGTAAACGGTTCTGATAAAAAGGAAGTCGTGACGGAACCAGCGCTGTAGGGAACCCCCTGTGGCCTGCGTGACTTGTGGCTGCCCAGCCCAGCACGTACTTGGCATTTCCTCCCACAGTTGACAAAACTGGTTCGATTTACTCTTTAGCTCTCACCCCTCCAAAACCCTCACATTTTGAGCCAGTGATTGATTTCAATGATACTAATTTCCATTTCAGGTTTTTCTACCAAAACATTTGGAGGAGTTGGGATGAAGAGGAGGAGGATGAGTACGATTATTTTGTCAGATGTGTCGAACCTCGATTGAGACTGTGAGTGTTTTTTAGTGACCTGGTACGTGTTGGAAAAATAGTTATCCAGTGTTTAACTTTCACTGTGGGGCGGGGTGTACGTACGCACCGGGGCCCACACACAGACCGATGTACGAGTCGTATCACCCATTGACGGTTACTAAGGAAATCTGTACAGAGAAACCTACTTTTAGTGTTTATAACGTGGGTAGTTCCCTGGCTGGGAATTGAACCCAGGCCACAGCGTTAACAGCGCCGAAGCCTTAGCCACTACACCACCAGGGAGCTCCCAACTTTTAGTGTTTATAAACTGAGTCTAAAGGCGAGAGTTCAAGCACATCTAAGGTAACAGCTCAATGTTTTGTAAATCTGAATAAAACTTAGCTAATGTTTAAAAAAACCTGTTGTTAAATTCAAAGACAAGTATTTGAAAACTGATAAAATTAACTGAATTAGAGAAGACTTTTGATTTAATTTTTTTAAAAGAGTATTTTTAAAGCTATACGAAGGCTGCCCGGAAAGTATCCAGCCATGTACTATGAAAAATAGAGGCATTTATGGCTGGATTTTTTCCGGCCAGCCCTCGTATGGCTTTACTCTTAAGTCCTAAAGTAAAACATATGAGTCTAAACTAATAGAATGATCTCAGGCTGTTTTGTCAAGTTTTTGACATATAGATGAAAATACTAAATAATTAATGGTGATGAATAAAAGTTTCCAAAATACCTAAATACATTCTTCTTCTAATGTATTGTATTTTGGTAGGAAAAAACCCTTCCATACAAGAATACCCCACATGAACCATTCGACCCAACTAGTTGCTCTGCACTTTGTTAAATGTGACACTTAGCCTTCCACTAGGTGGTACTCTAACACCAGGTACAGTTTTTCATGAGTGGCAGCTTAATAGCCCTGCTGCAGTAAAAATAAAAGTGGGTGTGCACTCCCAGAAAAGAGAAGAATTAGTAGAAGATAACGTTTTCCCGTGTGAAAGATTTGTTCACGTAAGTTACGGGAGTAACCCTACACTTGGCGTGAAACGCTCTTTGATCAGCAAGTTGTGTGTTCTTTTACCTTTCTGTGACTGGTGTTTAATTTTGAACATATGTAACACACCAAAAATCCACACTCCTCAATACAGGGATGGGGGGTAAGTTTCTTTTGCTTAGTTTAGGTCGTAAATAATAAGTAAAAAATATGAAAAGTCTGGTTAATGGTTCTGCCAGGTTTAGAACTATGCGTGTCTGATTTCAGCTCTTTGTAAATTGGCTGTGATTTCTAGTTTGCCTTTCCAGGTTTTCCATTGTGTGTTCAGTGGAATGCCAGCATTTCAGTAACCTTGCCCATTGTCTAGTTTTGATCACCTGCTCTTATGGAACAATGACTGGTTTTGATTGATGTGAAATGTAAGGGTAGGTGAACACCCTGCATATCTGGTGAGTTTGATCTTTACTTGGAAAACAGCGGTGTTCTGATTTCACAGCCTCACCTGTGCAAGGGAGAGGAAGTGGTTTACCCACACCTGGCATGGCACTGGCAGATGGGTAAGCGTGAGGGGGCACTGTTTTCAGTTAGGGAGGCGGGACTGCCGTGCTTGGTGGAGAAACTGCAATGTTCTCAAGTGTAGGCAGACGCCTTAGAAAGGTCCCAGGCTGAGGTCAGGGTGGAGCTATCAACAAGTAGGATTACGGAGTCAGACTACGTTGTCCTGATCTCTCACTGTGGTAAACGTCTGCCTTTCCAATCAGAACATTCTGAGATGCAGTGTCAGTTCATTGCTCCTGGGCGATGGCCTAGCACTCTAATGAGAAGAAATAAGCCAGTTGGCATGGGTACTGGAACTGCTAAGAAACTTGTTTTAAGATCCGGGTCTTAATCTTCATAAGTTAATAGGTCTGATCTAGCAGTCAGCGGTTTGGACCACCTGTTTGCATACTGGATTTTGAGAATATCTTTAAATGAGTGTGGATTAAAGCAGACAGAATCCTTGCTTTTAAGTTTTACTAATTCATTTACTTGATTGGCAGGGAAACAAATAATTTTTATTTGTTTTAAGTTTAGTTTGAACGTTCTCTGTAATTTGATGTAAATTCGTTCAGGGTGTGTTCTGTTTTCCCCCCATCTTAGAGCACGATGCAGTTTAAAACACATCCTCTGAGGCAGTGGTTCCCAGCCTGACTGGCATTGGATTCCCTGGGGAACTCGGAGGAATACCTCTCCCGGACCTCTTCCAGAGCCCCACTTAGTGGGTTGGGAGGGAGACCTGAGCATCAGTATGTTTAAAGGTTCCCCATGACTTTCGCATGCAGCCAAGGTGGGGGAGCTGGGGCCTGAGGCATGAAGGAGAAAATACACAGTGACCTGAGAAGTAGAGCAGTTACTGTCAACTACAAGAAATGGCAGTAGTGCTGCAGTTGTCACATTAATCGATTTCACATTCATTACCTTGATTACACAGTCATAATTTATTTAGTTGTATTAGAAATAGTTTTTGTTCTGTCTCTGTACTTGAGAAGGTATATACATTAATAACAAATTTTAAATGCCAACGAAGTTGTCCAACACAGGTTATTTTGTTTCAATCTAGTTGAGTCACCACAGCTTTTTGTTTCTCTCAGAATCTCCAGGGCTTATGTTTTTGAAACACTCGTAGTCTTCCGGAGGGAATATTCTGCATAATTTTGTACCATAGGACTGTAGACGTGAGGAGGGGCTCCTGAGCCATTTTCCTGCTCGAGCCCGCTCCTGCCTCTTTGGAGTGTACTCCCTCTTCAATAAACTACCTCTTGGTTTCACCTCTAAAAAAAAAAGATGTGGGGAGGGGCTAGAGGATGTGATTCGTTTTTCATTGTTGATCCTGGAAGTATGGTAATCATAAACGTTGTCATGGAACCGTTTCGGAGACTTCTCTCTTGTCCCCACCCCCAGATTGCCCTCTGCGACCCACTTACTAAGATTTTGAATCTAATACACAAGGAAATAATTTCTTGCTCAGTAATCATTTCACTGTTCTTCTACAGCACACATACTTAGAACTAACCCCAGCAACTTCTCAAAAGAGGCACATGAGTGACCTTGTTGAAGTTGTGCTTCAAGCTGCCAGCAGCTCCCTTTGCAGCACAGCGCTGCTCAGTGAGACGCATCGTGCACCTGAGCCACGTGCGGCGGGACACAGGCCTCGCTGGGCCGTCTCAGTGTGAAGGGGGTCTGAGAGGTGAGGGTTCCAAGTCGCTTTTCCACTTGCAGGCACTATGACATCCTGGAGGACCGGGTGCCATCAGGCCTTGTTGCTGACTACCGCACTCTGCTGTCTCAGTGTGAGGACAGCTACAGGGAATTCTTAAATCTGAGAAGCAGTTTGTCCAGTTGTAACTCTGACACCGAGCAGGAGAACATCTCCATGGTGGAGGGGCTGAAACTGTACTCAGAGATCGAGCAGCTGAAACAGAAGCTGAAACTCATCGAGAATCCTCTGTTGAGGTCCGTGGGTCTTTGTTACTCTTAGCTAGTTGGTGTCTTTCCTAACGCGCTGTCTCATCTTACTGAGGACTCACACGTCTGTTTGATTTCTTGAAGATACGTGTTTGGTTATCAGAAGAATTCTAATATCCAGGCAAAGGGCGTCCGTCCACACGCTCAGAAGGTCACTCACGTGGTCTCTTCCACCATGATGACTGGTCTGCTGCAGTCTCTGCTCAGGGACAGGCTTTGTCAGGAGCCCTGTCAGGAAGAAACAGAAATTCAGGTAAAAGGAGAGTTTCTTGCTCCAGTGGCTTTTTTCCTTCAGCCTGACTGGGTTTCCTGAACCCCGCAGCGTTTCTGGGGGCTGCCTGGAGCCGGCTCGCCACGGGACGGGGGCAGTGAGAGCACGGCCCTCCGTCACCACTGGTCACGCAGTTTGCTGGCCCTGGGCTCAAGGCAGTCGCACGACAGCCTGAAGTGTGCAGCTGCCTCCCTTTCCAGAGTGAGGCATGGTGGTGCCTGGAGGGGCCCTCAGGCTGCTTTTGAGGTTCATGTTTGCAATATGTTGTTGCTGTTTTCTAGTTCCATAGTGACCCGTTGTCTGCTATAAACGCCTGCTACGAAGGCGACACTGTTATCGTCTGTCCTGGCCATTACGTGGTACATGGCTCGTTCTCCATTGCTGACTCCATTGAGTTGGAAGGTGAGTGTGGAAGGTCACGGAACCGAACTAGTCTCATGCACATCATGCTCAAGCAAACAGTAAACTGTGGGTCTTCCTTTTTTTCATTCTTAGACTTTTTGGGGTGACATCGGTTACAAGAATTACACAGGTTCCACATCTACAGTGCATCGTCTGTGTGTTGCATTATGTGTTCACCACCCGGAGTCAGTTCTCTATCTATCACCGTGTATTTGGATCCCCCTCCCTCCCCTCCCACCCCTCCCTCCCCTCCCACTCCTCCCTCCCCTCCCCCCTCCCCCCTAGTCCCCAGGTACCTACTAAACCATTGCCTGTGTCCATGAGTTTTGTTTTGTTGTTTCTTTGTTGCTTTCAGTTTTATATCCCACACACGAGTGAGGTCATACGGTTCTTGGTGTTTTCCGTCTGGCTCGTTTCGCTTGGCGTGATGTTCTTGAGGTCCACCCGTCTTGTTGCAAATGGCAATATTTCATCTTCACGGGTCTTTCTGAAGCTCCAAGAATGTGATTTCCACCCATTTGCTCAAACATTAAGGGGACTGACTCAGCGTTTGAGCAGCTTGAGGTGTGGTTCTTCGTGGCCTTGTGTGTTGGGAAGCCAGCACACTGACGACAGGCCGTCAGGGAGAAGCACGCTTTCTCTGGTTTGTCGGTGGCTTGTGGAAAGGAAATCTCATTTCTGGAATGAAAAACTATTCCCAGCAATATATTTTAAAGCTTAGTATTTTTTTCTTTGTTACTTACTCTTATTTCATAAATGTTGTGGCTATATTGGTTGCATGGTTTTCTGGTTTTCAATTTGGCTTGTTTTTATAAGAGGTTTAAGGTCCAACTTGAAATTGGACCCAAAATTTTATCGTAATTTTTTAAAGTTTGCTGAATGTCACAAACTCTACTTTTAGAATCTTGACCAAAGTGTACTTTTGAGAACATTAATGTTGAAAGATTCTATTAAAAAATAACGTTTTAGCAGTTATAATTTTCTTGTGCATTTAGAGTGATACCTAAATTTAGGTTACTGTATAATCATTCAGCTTGGTCCTGTACATTTCCATAATGTGTCAAATTTAGATGCACCTGTTCAACTGTTTAGCAAAAGGGCTTCAAGTTAGCAATAAAGCTTGATATGCAAGAAAATCATACATCGTTTTGGGACTTGTGCAGCTGTGCACAAATTGCCTAAACTATGTGCTTTATCTTTATCTTGTCAAAACTTCTTAATGGAAGCAAAGGCTGGGGGTTTAATCTCCTGCTGCTCACCAGCACGTCACCTCACCCCCTTTTCTGTTTCAAGCATGCAGTTTTTGCTCTTTCTCCTCCCCAGTTTTTGACATATAATAGAGGTGTGCACATAAATCACACATGTACAGAATAACTCACAGCCATGGAAACACTGTAGGTTTTGGCATAGCGGAAATAGCATGATGTTATAGATTGTGCCGTGGGTACGAGTTCTTCCTAGGTTGCTGAGGAAATTGTAATGTAATTGCCCAAGTGTCATAAATAACCATATAGAATCCTGACAGTTAAGTGTAAAAGCAGCTAAATTTACTAATGGCATCTTTGTGAACCTGGGAATCAGGTGAGTCTCCAGTGTGGATAGAGGAGTCCGCTTGTGTGCAGGCTGACAGCTGATCCCATAGCCTTTGGGTCTGCAGCGAACGCTCCTCCTGAGACACGTGAACCGAGACCTGCCGCGGGCGGGGTGTTAACAGGACACGGAGTGGGGTTTCCCCCTCTCGTTTAGACCTTGCATTCGCTTAGGTGGTAGTTTTATATTGTAAACTGCTCAGGATACATAACTTGTTTATGTAATAATCTGTTTTTTTTTTCTCAATATGGCAGTTCATTTTATATTTTTTTATTTTTCTGATGGTAAAAAGCAATGTACAAAGTATAGGCAGACACACAAAAAGAATTTTAAAAAATTGCTCATAATCCAGTTGTGCCAAGTCCCCACTGGTGGCCCTGGCGTGGACGGGGTCCTCCTGTGTCTGTAGCGCCCCCAGAGGCTTGTCTGTGCTCTGCAAGTGGGGTCAGTCCAGGGCTCTGTTTAGTGCAGCTACGGCTCTCATTTCTGCAGTCCCCTCCACACAGTGAGAGTTTCTGTTTTATGACGACACTCAGGCAAGTTCTCCAGTTTTCTGATATGCCAGTTTTTTGACAGCACGTTCAGAGATCCAGCCTGCATCATTAGTTTGATTAAGATTTGTAGAGCTCCAATGCTTTTTATTGCTTAACAAGGTAGACCTATTTTTCCAATAGCTAAAACTGTTTTAAGTCAGTTTGTCAGATTTTAAGTCCATCTGTTTGGGAGAATATTAAAATTAGATAATCTTGGAAACTGCTTAGGCTTTTCGAAACCTGATTTATATTAGAACAATAGAATCTTAGAGTTGGAAAAAAACTTATAAATGTTAAATGCTTCAAAGCCCTTTGACCCAGCTGTGAGTACCTAGGATTATTCATGTTTTGATAGCAGATTTGTTAGTGAATTTAGCGCTGAGCCTGTCTGAGATGGTTATTGGGTAGGGGGCAAATGGAGGAGTTGTTGTTACTAGAAACTGTCTACCTTGCTTTAAATTAAACAAGATATGCAGCGGAGATGAGGTTTCATTTAAATGCAACTGGTCTGACTGGTCTCCAGTTCCCTTGGAAGTCCTGTGAAATGGAAATCGGTCACAGCGGCGTGTGTGCCGGCATTTCCCCTCACCCGTCTTACGTGTCCTCGCTCTCCTCAGGGTACGGCCTCCCGGATGACATCGTGATAGAGAAGAGGGGCAAAGGGGACACTTTCGTGGACTGTACGGGTGCGGATGTTAGAATCTCAGGCATAAAACTTGTTCAGCATGATGCTGTAGAAGGAATCCTAAGTAAGTGTCTGGATGTTTCTCGTGTTACAGTGTTCTGTTACGTAGAGTGTGTGACTGCATGTTTCCATCGTAGTCATTCACCGTGGCAAGACCACACTGGAAAACTGTGTACTCCAGTGCGAGACCACCGGCATCACCGTGCGAACGTCAGCGGAGTTCGTAATGAAGACCTCGGACTTATATGGCGCCAAGGTAGGGTCGTCTCTTCGCCTTTTCGGGAGGAGTTCAGGCTTACGTTCTGCATGAGTAAATAAAGCGAGGCACCAAGGTACGAGTGCACACCGGCCTTCTCCTTCCTCAGAGCTCAGACATGCATGCTAAGTCAGCCAGACTCAGCTGTGTATGGCTCTTCTTACTTAGTATCTTCAAAACAAGAGATCAGGAAGAAAAATAAGAAATCTTACAGAGTTTTTCTATAACTTCAAGAGAGATTTACAAGCTGGTTGACCATGTGGATACAATAAAGACTCAGTGGGCTCAAAAAAAAAAAAAAAAAAAAAAGCAAGTTAGACCCTTAAAGTTGTAACTTTGTAAATGATTTTGTAGAAATTGAAGCTCAGTTGCTTTTTTTTTTTTAAGACTTCTTATTGTGAGGTAATTATAGATTCACTAGAGAAATAATACGGAATTTCCCCCATTGTAACATCTTGCAAAACCACCAGGATTTCATGACCAGGCTAAACTGATCAGTCAAGTTCAAGGCTCCCTCCTGATGCCCTTGTATCCACTTGCCTATCCTCCTCCTTCACCACTGGCAAACTCTAATCTCTTCTCCATTTCTATTGTTTCATTGTTTCATGAATGTTATGTAAGTGGAATTATACAATGTATCACCTTTGGGATTGGCTTTTTTCACTCAGCACAGTATTCTGGAGCTTCATCCAGTTGTTCTTTTTATTGCTGAGTACTGTTCGAACGTATGGTTGTTCCCCAGTTTAATTGGTCACCCAGTGAAGGGCACCTGCGTTGTTTCCAGGTTTGACCTATTGTAAATAAAGCTGCTGCCAACATTTGTGTACAGGTTTTTGTGTGGGGTAAATGGCTAGGGGTGCGGTTGGGAGCTATACAATAGTTCGTGTGTATTTTAAGAAATTGCCAGACTTTTCCAGAGTAGTTGTATCATTTTATGTTCCCACTAGGTATACACAAGTGATGCAGTTTCTCCATATCCTCACCAGCATTTGGTATTTTCACAATTTTTAAATTTTAGTCTTTTTGGTTTTAATTTGCATTTATTTCCTAATGGTTAGTGATGGTGGACATTTTCTCTTATGTTTATTTGCCATCCTGTCTCCCCTTCAGTGAAATATCTGTTCATGCCTCCTGCCCATTTTCTAATTGGGTTGTTAGTCTTTTGTGCTGTAGAGTTTTCAGAGTTCTTTGTATATTCTAGATAGTCCCTACCTGGGTATGTGGTGTACACGTATTTTGTGCTAGTCTATAGCTGGTCTCCTCATCTCCTTCACTTGAACTTGTACAGAGCCAGGTTTTAAATTTTGATGAAGTTCAATTTATTAGTTTTTCCTTTCATGGGTAATGCTTTTTGTGGCCTAGCCCTAGAGCTCAAAGATTTTCTCTTATTTTTTTTCTAAAAGTTTTACAGTTTACATTTAAGCCCATGATTCATTTTTGAATTAATTTTGGCATAAAATAGGAGTTTTAAGTTGAGGCTCATTTATTTGCCTATGGATGTCCAATTGTAACTGCACTATTTTTTTTTTTTTTTTCATTTTATTGTTAGACTTTTTGGGGTGACATCTGCTAGCAAGGATTACATAGGTCTCAGGCATACAATTCTACAGTGCATTGTCAACTTGTTGTATAGTAAGTTCACCACCCAGTGTGAGTTCTCTTTCCATCACTTTATATTTAGATTCCCCTCCCTCCTCTACCACCCACCCCCTCCCCTTTCTCCCCTCCCTAACCCACTCGTCCCCAAATAAACATTAAACTATTGATTGTGTTCATAGGTTATTTGTTTGTTTGTTCATTTCTTTTTTCTTTGCTGCTTTCAGTTTTATATCCCACATATGAGTAAAGTCATACGGTTCTTGGTTTTTTCTGTCTGGCTTATTTCACTAAGCATGATGATCTCCAGGTCCATCCATGTTGTTGCAAATGGCAAGATTTCATCTTTACTTATAGCTGAGTAACACTATTTTTTGAAAAGACTGTTCTTACATCAATAAATTGGCTTTGCACCTTGTTGAAAATCATTTAGGTCTGTCTATGGGTTTTCCTGGGTTCTCTCTTCTGGTCCTGTGGTCTCTACCTGTCCCTCCGCCAGTACCTACAGCTGTACAGTAAGTCTTGAAGTCTGTTGCAGTGACTCCTCCCACTTTATCTGTCTTTTTCATATTTGTTCTAGCTGCTCTAGTTCCTTTGCCTTCAATATAAATTTGAGAAAAATCTTGTCTGTGTCTCCAAAAACCTTGCTCAGATTTCGACAGGATTTCCACTCCACCTGTCTGTCCATCTGGGGAGAGTAAACGTCTTTTCACATTGAGTCATTCACGCTTGTGAACAGTGTGTATCTCTATTTCCCTCTTTGATTTCTTCTATCAGCATTGTGAGGTTTACAGGCCTTGTATGTGGTATGTTAGATTTATACCTTAATATTTCATTTTTTTGGAGTGACTGTGATATTGTATTTGTAATTTTGATTTCTGTGTATTTGTTGCTAGTATATAGGGATACAATTGATTTTTGTATGTTTGTCGCATATCCTGTAAACTTGTTGAACCTTCTTATTCTATGAGTGTTTCTGTAGATTCCTTGTGATGTTCTGTGTAAACAGTCACGTTATCTGCAAGTAGGGACAGTTTTATTTTTTCCTTTCTGATCCATACGCCTTTTGTTTCCTTTTTAACCTTTTGGCGTAGACTAGAACTTCCAGCACTGTGCTGAGTAAGAGTGGTGAGGGTTGACATCCGTGATTGTTCTTTACCCGGTAGACTCTCGGTTACCCTGCACCCCTGGGGATTGGTGGATGCTGGGTAAATGTAAGTAAGTAAGTTGTTAACTGGCACTCAAGCAACCAGCAAGTTGGTTTTGCTGGTTGCTTGAGTGCCAGTTGATGGAGAGTCTACTGTTTTTTTGTTTTTTTGGTGGTTCCCTGGCTGGGTATTGAATCCAGGCCATGGCGTTGAGAGAGCCGAAGCCTAGCCACTACACCACCACTGTATTTTGTTAGTACTAGCCACTCTACTGTATTTTGTTAGTACCATGCCAGTAAATACAAGGTTAACTGGGTTCTTGTATGTGCTCTTTATCAAGATGAGCAAGTGTCCTCTGTTCCTGTTTTCTGAGAATTTTTATAACGAATGTGTGTTGACTTTCGTCAGATGTTTTTTGTGCATCATTTGATATCATCACATGATATTTGTTGATTGATGGATTGATAGAATCAGAGAACTGACTTGTCCAGAATGAAAGTGGAACAGTAATCAAGTGTTGATATTCTTAGCCAGTGTTGTGTGCGTGCGTGCACGCTTTCTGAAAGTGAAAAACGATAGACAACTTACTGGAGATGGAGTAAGTGGCAGTGCTCATTAGAAATAACTAATAAAACTTCCTATGAAACACTTTATATTTGCACTTTACATTTGGATCGTGTTAAAGTCTATAAAGTGATTGTAGCAAACCTCTTACAGTCCTGCCTTGTAAAAACTGGTTGTCATGACCTGAAATTGTAACTTATAGGGTGCTGGTATAGAGATATATCCTGGGAGCAAGTGCACCCTGAGTGACAGTGGGATCCATCACTGCAAGGAAGGCATCCTTATCAAGGTGAGCGCTGCTGCAGGGGCCTCTCCCCCAAGGGTAGGATGGCGCCCCTCGGAAGTCGGCACGCTTTGTTAGATTTCCATGGTGGGCCCTGCTGTTTTCTGGTTTTCAAATGCATGAACGGTATATACGCTTTAATAATACGAATAATTGGTGATGGAAAGGCTCTGTGAGAATGCTTTGCTATCTATAGATTTGCAGAAATGACAGGAATGCTGTGTCACTTAGAGCTCAGACTGCTACCACTTATTAATATGCATAACTTTCTACTTTATTTTTAGAGTAGCCTGGAAAAAAGTGAGATTTTTAAAGCAAGCAGTGCTGAACTTGACAGTTCCTTAAAACATTTGTTTCCATTGTCACAGGACTTCTTAGATGAGCATTATGACATTCCCAAAATATCCATGGTGAATAATGTCATACATAATAATGAAGGTTATGGTGTTGTCTTGGTGAAACCTACAATTTTCTCTGATCTGCAAGAAAATGCCCAAGACGGAACTGAAGGTATGCTGTATTTAGTAGTTCTTTAATAAAAACCAGGTCTGACTTACTTTATTTCAGCATTACACGCTGACTAAGGGGCTGAGTCCCCTGCCTCGTTACACAAGCCTGGGCCTGGGGATGCAGAACTGGGCGAAGCTGTGATGTCACAGTTTCGGGGAGGGGGGGCAGCTTTCCGGGCCGGCCGGTTCAGCCGCTCATCACACACCTTGACGTGTGGTTTCCCTTCTTCCCGCGCGGGTCTGTCTGAATGCAGAGTGCTGCCTCCTGCTGGCAGCTGAGGACGAGGCGCAGACGTGCCGGTGCCCTGGAGGCTGGTGGAGGTGGCTCTGGTTTCGGTGGGCACAAGCAAATGCCTCCCGCCCGCTGTCTTTCCTGGCAGGCGACAGCGGGAACCCTTGGCAGGAAAGCCTCAAAAGTTCTAATCGACGGCAGAAACGTGTGTGCTGGTTGGCGGACTTGTTATGTTTAACTTGGTTTGTTTTTCCAGAAAATGAAGGACTCAAAATTCAGACCAGCGGCGAGGCCGATACCGCCGCACACGGGGACCTGGACGAGCTGATTCAGTGTGCGACGGGCAGGCTGGGGCTGTGCGCGCCGCCCGGCCTTCCTGAGCAGCTCGAAGGCAACTGCGAACTCGTCAGTGAGCTGGCGGCAGCCTCCGTGCAGAAAGGCCAGCTCCGGAAGAAGAGGCTGAGCGAGCTGGGGATCACGCAGGCCGCCGACGACTTCATGTCCCAGGAGATGTTTGTTTCGATCGTGGGGAACCAGTTCAAGTGGAACGGGAAAGGGAGTTTCGGCACATTTCTCTTCTGAGCGCTGTGACCTGAGAGACGGCGCGGTACTGAGCGCGTGCTGCCCTGAGGCTCACCGCTGCTGTCGCAGTCCCCTTCCGGTCTGTACGGGGTATTGGATGAACTGGATTGGGTTTGAGTGACATGCGGACCTGTTTCCACCCGCCGGGGCACAGAGAACAACCCCTCCCCCCGGAAAATGGTGACATCAACACGTGGAGTAGAAAAATGCTTGGAGATTTCTTATCCAGAAAGCCTTGCTTTTTAAATACACAGTTCTCTCCTGTTAAGCCTTATTGTAGGTGCACTTTAATCTAGCACTTCCGAGAGGTGGAAGGAAGCCGGGGGACGCAGACGAGCACAGATGTGCCATCGTTGTCGCACACGCAGAGCTGACAGTTGTCTTATCCCAGTTATAGCGAGTCTGATTCCCATGCTGTATTTGCATAATACTTGTCTTAAAATAAAAAAAAGCTTTTATGATTGGGACATTACCTGCCTAATCAGACTTATCACTGAGGACCTGAGTGGGATGCATTTTTATGTTGAACTCTAATCATCCAAAGAGGACGCGGTGGCACAGCAGGTTCCAAACAGAAATGAACGTGACTCAGACCCAGTGCGCACACAACGTGTTTGCCGTTGCTGAATGTCAGTGAGGAAAAGAAGGCGCTTTTCCACCACAGTGTTCTGATCAGATTTTTTTACAGCCCAAGTGTGCACACTACATCAGACCTGTATGCTCGGTGTCAGGTGTGTCAAACACGGCTTTAACAATACTTGTAGGACAGAAAGTATCACGGCAGTAATGCGCCTCCCGATGAGATTCTGGGGATGAGATGAGAAGGTGAATCCTGTTCTCTTTCTCCAGATGCCCCAGGGGCCATCGTGCCAGTGTAGGGTCCTTTGAAGTACAGGCAGTGTTTGGATGACTTCAGTGTTTCCGAAAGAGTTATGAAATTTTTTTCCTCAGTCGGTGGTTTTTAATGTTTGAGTAAATTATAACTTATTTTTCAGAAGCTACTAACTGTGGAAGGACTCTCCTGCTAGTTTTTTGTTTAACGTTGGAAAGGCATTACTCTTGTATTCTTTTACGTCCTGTTCCAAAAGTAATGCTAATCAACTGCATCGACTCGAGCCAGATACTAACTTAAAACCATTTATTCAACTTAAAAATAGGAAACTGGCTTCCAATTGAATTTCCACTTTATCACGGAGTTGAGAGTGTGCGCTCCGTCACCGCTGCTGGCGTGTCGGCACTAAGCTCCACCCGAATGAGTGGGGATACGTGAGAGACCGAGGGGGGCAACCGTAAACGGTCCCAAATGAGGTTTGATTTTGTTATCAATTTATAGGAGCTTTCTACAGTGTGGCTTTCAATCCGTTAATGTTAAAAATGTATATACACTTATAAGTACGTAATATACACACATACACCAAATACTGGGCTGTCTGAGCTTTGTTTATGGTGTTTTGGGATTTTTTTAAAAGTTGTAATTGTATTCAGATCTGCCCTTCTGGGTCGTGTGACTAGAAGGGTCTTGTTTACACAGGGTTTGCCTATTGCAAGATTATAGTTTATATGATCTTGTAGTACTTACATACTTGTCTAAATTTACATTTCTAATCCCTCTCTCACTTGGTCCTGCGTGTGTGTGATCAAGAACTTTTCTCTAAATACTGAGCAGGTTCCTTCTCTCCATAGTCGGCCAAGTCGGCCCCCCCCCCCCCCCCCCCCCCCCCCCCCCCCCCCCCCCCCCCCCCCCCCCCCCCCCCCCCCCCCACACACACACACACACACTGGGGCTCACACTGGCCCATCCCCATCAGGTAAACACGTGAGTTCTCGTACAAGGATCGAAGTCAGTCGTACTCACGTCAGATTTGACCACAACGGCTGCTGCCCAGGCTACTGCAGGGAGTGAGCTGTTTTCTGGTGACGACTAAGTCAGCTTTTTGGACACAATTTACAATCGTCTGTTTACAACTTGAAGTGTGCAGTTCTTCGAGTCTTGACAAATTCCTCGTCGTGTAGCCACCACCACGGCTGGGATATTGAATGTCCCCATCGTTGGTAAAAGTTCCCTCAGCTTCCTCTGCAGTCACTTCCTGCCCCTTCCCCCGGGACCCTGGCTGCCACTGATCTGCTCTCTGTCACCTGCTTTGCCTTTTCTAGAAGGACAAATAGAGTACTCGGGATGTAGCTTCAGCTTAGCATGATGCTCTTAAAACACATGTGCGTGGCGTCTGCTGTCAGCAGTCTGTTCCTCCTCATTGCTGAGCAGTTTCCCATTTGTGCGGCTACACAGTGTCCATCCGTTCGTTCATCAGCTGACGGGCCACACGGGCTGTCGACAGGATTTGGGTCTCGTGGAGAGAGTTGCTGGGGATATCTGAGTCCGTCCGTCTGAACATGCGTCTTCATTTCTGTGGGGATACGTAGCTCTGACAGGTAAATGCACCTTTTCCTTTATTAGAAAGTTGCCAAGGGTTCCCCAGTGGCTGTCCCGTTTTTGCTTTTCCGCCCTCAGTGTGCGAGAGTTGTGGTTGTTCTACATTTTTGGCAACACTTGGTGTTGTCAGTCTTGACCTGGAGCATCTCGCGGGTGTGCAGGGCTGGCTGGCGGCTTTAATTGGCCTTGGCCTTGCTAAGCGATGGGCGGCGCCTTTTCAGGCCCTTGTTTGCCATTTCTGTCTTCAGTGCGGCGTCTAGTGAAGTCTTTCCCCCTTGCCCCCAGCAAATCATGTTGTTTCACTGTTTGTTTGTTTGTCTGACTCTGAATTCAGGTTTTTAATCAAACATGCTTTACCCGTATTTTCCTTCGTCTGTGGCTTTTTCATTTTCTTGACAGTACCTTTTGAGGAGCCGAAGTTAAATTTTGACTAAGTCCAGTTTATCAATATTTTCTTTCGTGGTCTGTGATTTAATGTCTTACCTAAGGAATCTGGTTTTTTCCCTCCTGTCTTCTGGATTGACGGTTTAAAAAAAATGTGTCATTTGGCTTCCATAGTTTCCGACAAGTACACTGCTATCGTGTATCTTTTTCTCCGGGCTGCTTTTAAGATTCTGTCCCTGGTTGTCAGCAATTTCACTCTCCTGTATTTTTTGGGTGGATTTATGTTTATTCTTTTTTTGGGGTGGCGGGGGGAATAGTTCCCTGGCTGGGAATCGAACTCAGACCATGGCATTGAGAGCGCCGAAGTCTAGCCACTGCACCACCAGGGAGCCCTCTTTATGTCTATTCTGCGTGGAGTTCTTTTACTTCTTCCTTGTGTGAGTTTATTTCTTCGGATATTTCCCTCCTCCCTCTCATCCCTCCTCCCTGCATGCATATTACTCTGCTTTATTTGGTCCCATTTTGTTCCTTTTTGGATAATTTCTATTGCTATGTCTTCAAGTTTGCAAATCTTCTGCACTGTGTAAACTGCTGTTGATCTCATGCAGTGAATTTTTCATTTCAGATATTATATTTTTTATCCCAAGACGGTTTTTTTTGGAGGGGGGAAATCTCTTTAATCTTTCATTTCCTCCTACTTTTTTGAACATAAAGAGCCCACTTATAAAAGCTGTTTTAGTACCTTTAGCTTTATCATCTCTGTTGCTTTTGGTTCTGTTCCCATTGAGCCAGTTTTCTCTTGGTTGTGGGTAGTAGGGTCCTGTTTCTTTGCTGTCTGCTTATATTGGAGTGGATGCTGGGGGTTGTGGGTTTCGTGGTACCCCTTTGAGTAGCATTCACTTTCTGTCTGGAACATTGGGGGTCTGGGCAGGTCCTGGGCAGCTTGTAATTACGGGTGATTAACTCCCCCCACCTTCAGATTCTGTCTGGTGACCCATGTATCATGTCTTTTCACTCTGGCTGGTAGGGGTGACATTTCTCTGCTTACTCCTTTTCGGTGGCCTTCTCCCTGGCCTAGGGTGGTTTTCCTCACATACGTAGCTTGCTGCTCAGCCAGTACTCATGGGGAGCCCCGGCGGGTTTCTGGGGTGCTCTGCAGCTCACTCCTCTGGCCCTCTGCCTTGCAGGCTGTGGACGCCATGACATCTGAACTGTGATTTCTGCTTCCCGGCCTTAGTGAATCCCTGAGGCAATCACAGCCTCCCCGTGCTGAGGCCTGGGGACTTCCAGGCCCAGGCTGAGGGGATCGCAGGGCTCGCCTTCGTTTCCCATCTCAGCTGTCACGTTGCCCACTGTCTCACGTTTTGTCCACCTTTCTAGTTATTTAAGGTGTGAGGGTAAACCCGATAGTTGCTACTCGGTCTTGGAGTCCTCCCAGTTGGAACCATTTGCAAAGGAAGTGGGGGACTCTGTATGAGCCGGTTGCTAACCAGGCCAGACATCCACGTTTCTCTTGCTCATGTCTTGAAATCTACCAGAATGGTTGGTATTTGACAATCAAAACATTTCGGGAACATTTAAATAAAGGGGCGTGAGGTCAAGGCTGGTTGGCGGAGGCGTCCTAGTTACCGAGCAGCACACGTGGTGCTTCTGGGTTCAGGCCAGGTGGGCTGACAGCCTCCTGATGAAATATTGGAAAGAATCTTGGTGTGTAGCTCTTTAAAGACCATTTTGAAGAGAATCAGACCAATTTAGCAAGCCATTAAAAACGAATTAGAGTCTCTGCATTATTTCCAGGGGAAGCATAACGTTGCAGGTAGCAGTGAATGCTCTTGCAAAATCAAGTCTAATTTATAGTTGGCGCCCGAGCTAGAGCCGGCCCTCCGGGTGACCGCTGGCGGGGTTTGCCACCCAGGCTTCCAGGGCCTGGCGTGCCGTCTTCCTTCAGAGCTCTCGGGAACCTTCCGGAGGTGCGCGGCGTGCTGGCCGGGGCTGGGTGTGGTTCCGGTGCATTGGCGCAGCTCACACACTGGGCTCCCCCTCGGTGCTGAGCGGGCGGAGGAGCTGCAAGGACGGCCAACACGCGGGCCCACGCGTTCCCAAGTCGCGTTAAGTGTTAGGGCGCTAGAGACTGTTTCATCCCGGTCACTGCTTCCAAAATGCATTTCAGTCCTGTGGTCGCTGGTGAAGCCCTCAGCCGCCGGCGCAGTGTTTGGGCCTCGCCGCTGCTGGCTCACGCCTCTCGGTGCCGGCGGAACCCAACACTTGGCTCTGCCGCGTAGGAGCGGCGTTAGCTTAGGGCTGAGGGTTCCCGGGGTCTTTCAGGCCCAGGGGGCTCGGAACAGCTAACGGATTGCGTGCTCCTCGTTTCTAGAGTCGCATTGTCTTGGCCACAGAGGTTTCCTCTAAATCCCTTTTTCTGTTCTTGTCGGTAACCCGTCTGCGAAGCCAGGCCCCGCCATTCCACCTTCCGTAGGTGTCGCCCCTTAATCTGAAAAGCGGAATCAGGGGCTGTAATTCTACTTTTAACGCTGCACAGCTCACGACCAGACTGTGATGGACTCTTCAGCAGCTGACAGGGGAGGGTTCTGCTCTGTCCGCTCCGCGGGCCGCGGTGACCGAGCGGGTGGCCCGTGCTGCGGGGGGCCGGGGAGGCGGCCGCAGGAGGCTGGTTTCTAAAAGCTGGGCGGGGCCGGGACAGGGGGGCGGGGACAGGGCGTGGTGGGGGGGCGGGGGTGGGGGTGGGGGGCAGGCGCGGTGTGGCTGACGCGGGCTGGCCAGCGCTCCCCTTACGGAATGGACTGCAGTCGCCGTCTGGGGGTCCGAGAAGATTAAAGCAAACACCGGAGTGAGGCGGAATCATTTCCCCCGAGGGAGGCGCCGGGCTGCAGGTGACGTTTTGTGGCGTGTCAGGAGATGGGTCCCCCCTCGGCACTCGCTCGGTGTCGGTGCTGAGGGACGATGGCAGGAGCGCACCGAGCTCCCGGCAGGGCCTGCTGTGGAGACCGTGCCCGTGCCCGTGCCCCAGTAACTCGTTCTGTCCAGCGCGTTCGCGTCTCAGACCGTGTCCACGGAACACGAAGGTGGGACCACTCGCGGTTCGTCCCTTGTGGGGTCGCCAGTTCCCGTCCCAGCAGTTTCTGGAGACGGAGCGTGCGAGGACACCCCTGCAGCGCCTCCTGTCCCTTTTCCTGCCAGCTGTGGAGCGGGTCACAGGACTACGGCATTCGTGCTTCCTGGACTTGGCGACACGTCAGGATTACTTGGTGACCTTAGTCGAAATGACCTGTTCAGCGTGGTACCGCCCCCCCCCCCCCATGATTCTGGAGTAAGAGGTTTGGGGAGTCCTGAGGTGGCGCCGCGTGGACCCCGGTTGGGGAGGACGCGCCCGTGGGACGGAGCTGCTGCTCTGAGCCTGCAGCCATGTGGCTGCTGCCACGTTACCTCCCGCACGCGGCGCTGCCTCTGTGAGAAGTGGCGGGTGGCCTCGTGCTCAGGCCGGGAAGCCGCCGCAGCCCCTCCCTCCCCCCGTCCCTCCCCCCGCCCCTCCCTCTCCCCCCACGCCCTGATCCACTGCTGCCGTGGCCACACGCACAAGTTCTCAGTGCCAACCGCGTCCCAGTGGTGTGAACGTGCCTCCTTCCTGACCTCCACCGCCAACGGCCCACATGACCTTGAGCTTGTGAATGGCAACCCTGGGAGCTGGGAGGGACACAGCTTGGCTGACACACATGGAGTTCATTTCAGAGGGGTGCCTTGATGTCTGAGTCTGTCAGCTAAGTGTTTCTGTGACAATGTCTGAGTCTCACCCAGTGTCTTCTCCGCTGGGCACTGTGGGAGCGTCAAGGGTGTGGTGTGTGAGACCTAGTTCCCGCTGTCAATGGTGGGGCATCACCCAGTGTCCCCTCTCTGCTATGTCACACTGTGACAGAGATCAATCACAATACCCAGAGGAGGGAAGAGTGCTATAGGATGGGTGGCAGGGTGAACCCCTCATCCCAGTTTGCCCAGAGCCCCTCTGGGTTTAGCCCTGGAAGTCCTTGTCCCGAGAGGCCCTGCTATCCTGGGCAGAGTTCTGCACCCTCCAGAGGTTCGGGCACGGCGGTGCCTGAAATGTGTCCTGGAGGGGCGTTCTGGGTGCAGTGAAGCTCGTCACAGCCTTCCTACGAAATCTCCACACGCACCTTACTGGGACCCTGCAGTTTTACCCCCAGCGATTATAGACCCACAAGAAAAGAGTTCCTAGCAGCAGTGCTCCTGTGAGCCCCAAACTGCAGCCTGGACATCTGCCAACGCAAGAATCGGTCCGTGATTGCGGGGTGTTCATAGACCCGACCATCACAGACAAATTTCTCGGCGAACTTCTCAGCCACGATGCTGGGCGAAAACCTGGGCTTCGCACATCCCGGAACCTACGTGACAGGAGAGAGGATACTGGTTACCTCTGGGGGGCTATTTGAGGGGAGCCTGAGGAGCTGGCGGGCTCGAAGGCCCCTCTCTGCACAAGAAAGTGGCCTCTGCACTGGATAGCTCTGCCCTGCTCCCATACATTAAATCCCTTCCTGGGAGAAGTACTTTCCTGATTTAGAGTTTGTAATAAAAAGAAGGCTCTCAGTTGGGGCTGCGGATATTGGGAGTCAGCGGACTGAACCAGTTCATTTATTTATTTTTAAAGAGATTGCAAGGGTGAAGTTGATGGAATGAACAACCTTATTGTCTCAGCCCAATTTCTAAGCTGTTTTTCTTTTTCTTTTTTTTTAAATTAAAAAGAGGAGGGATGTGGTTAGGTATTAAAATGCAAAAACAAAATTAAACCCTGGAATTGACTAAGTCCAAAAGCCAACTAGAAGGTGAACGAACAGTGGCCTCCCGCTTGGGCCGACTCCATCTGGGTGGTGGGGAGGCCGATAACCCAGCGGTGAGCTGCGGAGACCCCCAGCCACCGTGCGCCCCACGCCTGCAGCGGGCCTGGGTGTGCCTGGGGCAGTGTGTATGGGAGACTTACGTGCGGGGAGAGGAGAATGACGAGGTAGGTCAGCACTGCTCCATCTAGATGTTCACAGATATTCTGTATATTTACTTAACTGTTTCTCAAAGTTAAACGTGCCTTTGAGATACTCCAGGGGTCCCACAGAAACGTGCTTTGGAAACCCCCAGAGGATGTTGTACGCAGCTTTTCCTGAAACTTCTGGGCACGAGCCCTTGTTTAGAATTCCTGTGCCCATTTCCCAGCACGTCGGTGTCGCTGACAGCAGCAGGAAGCATGGCGTCACTCGCGGACACTTACCGAGCGCGCACTCCAGGGTACCCCTCTTGTTAAGGCTTTGAGATAAGCGTTGTGTCGTCTGCAAACTGGGGTAACAGCGGCCCCTACGCGCAGGCCTGTTCAGGACTTTCCCCAAGACTGCCCAGCTGATGCGCAAGGCGTGCCAAGACCTGAACCCAGAAAATGTCCTGGCGCCGGGCCGTGTCTCCTTGTCGCCGGTCCCCTCCCAGCTGACCCCAGCTCCTCCTTACCAGAAGTGGCTTGGGCAGGAGTCCGTTCCTGGCGGCTGACGGAGCAGCGGACCCTCTGCCCGGCTTAGGGCTGCCCTGGGGGCCGGTGTGGCCCAGGGCCCTCCAGACCCAGGTCTGCTGAGGCCGGTTCTCCCCTCCCCTGGACGGAGTGGCCCTGGAGGTGGACGTGATGGACAGGAGCCCTGGCTCCCGACTCAACCACCCTTCCTCGGGAGGAGCCTGCCTTCTTTCCTGGGGAGTGGAGGACTTCCCAAGGTGGGCGGGAGGTTGGCTGGCCCGGTTACCGCGGTGCCCGCAGGGCCGCAGGGTCCGGGCGCCGTCAAAAGGGAGAAAAGAGCAAAACCAGCAAGGCCGCTGAGGCCCGCCCAGCGTGGCTCCAACGGGGTCCCCCTGCCGCTCCGAAGCCACGTGCGTCCCTTTTCCAGCAGCAGCGTCTGGGCCCGGCACGTGGGGCAGGGCCCCGCTGCTGATGCGGCCGGCGGGGTGGGGGTGGGGGTGGGTGGGAGTGAGCCGCGGGCGTGGGGCGAGGCAGCGGGGCTCGGCGCCCGGGGGACGCTCGCTCGCGGGGCCTCTGGCCGGGCCGCCTGTCCCCTGCTCCTGCGGGCGGTGGCCCGTGGGAGGGGTGCGGGGCGGGGACGAGGGGGAGGCGAGAGGCGGGAGGGGAGACTGTTTGGGGAGATGAAAGGCTGCTCTGTAGCGAGGCTCCCGTCACAGCCCTCAGAAGCTTTGGAAAACACGAATGCGCTGCCCCACCGACAGGAAGCTGCCCCCAACCGGAAGCTGCCCTTCCACCGGAAGCTGCCCCTCCGACCGGAAGCTGCCCCCCTGACCGGAAGCTGCCCGTCCGGGCCCCGTCGGGCGGGCCAGATGCAGGGTGGCGGTCGTCCTCCATCGCCGGGTGCCAACGATGTTTCCTTTTGAAATCCCGCATTCTGGGGGGATGGATTTTGAGTGAGTTTTTGAGTCGCTTGAACATTGCACTGAACTTGGCGCCTGATCCCAAACTCACGCCCCGAGTCTCTGCACCGCGTTTGATCTCCCCATTGTCTGCACGGATTTGAGAAGAGGACCGGAAGGGGAGGCCACTCCGGGCTCCATGCCACCACCTCCTGAGACTCCTGGACGAGGAGTCACGCGGGAGCGCCCAGGCCGTCCCCTCGCCCAGGTTCAGTGTGGCTGTCTGCAAGGGCGTGGTTGAGCGCACCTCCCAAAGCACCCTGATTTGGCTAAGAGGAGCTCTTTGTTATCGGACGTGGGCTTGGGTGTTGCCTTCCAACTGCCAACCCGCCTGTCCCCCCATGCATTCCCCAGGACTTCCTAAGGCAGGAGCTGAGCGTGGAGGCCACGGGGGCATAGAATAGCTACGTCACCCTGTGTGGCCCGGAGGGTGGCTGGTTAGTCAGTGACGGGTAGGATTCCTCAGGGGAGGAACAACCTAAGACAGGCACAGTTGCATGGGAGAGAGCCTGGACTCTACAGAGGGGAGGCCCAGCCCCTCACCCTCTCTGAGGTCCATCTCTTGCCCCCTGGCTGACCTGCTTCCCTGTATAGTTTAGCCTGAGATCTGATGGAATGAGCTCAACCATTTCTCCCTTAATGTACGTTTATACTATAACAATGACACCTTGCCTTGGGGCCATATAAATATGTGTAAAGGCATAATACGTGCTGGAACACAATGGGGACTTTCGGGAACAGCCCTAAGGTGTGATAATCTCAGATCTTGGAAACAGGAAGGTTTTTACTTCCCCATACACGCCTTACACGCCCTGTGTGCTCACCAATAAAAGCCACGCGGTGACCCGATTCGGGGCTTTTTCAGTCCATGAGGCCGCAGCCCCTCGGCTCCCCTTGAAACTTGTTTTTGGCTGCTGAGTTTCACCACCTCGCGCCGCCCTCCCCTTTCCCCTGCCGCCTGTGTCGTGTGGGACGCAGCACTTGGGGGGTGGTCACTGTTGGTTTTCTTGTCTTTTTTGGCCAAGAGGAGGCCCCTTAGGCTTGCATCAGAAGAGAGAAGGGAATTTTTAGATTTCTTTTTTTTTGCAGTCTTTCAAACATTATTATGCTTTTTGAAGCTGAAGTTCACATTCCAAATCGTGTTAAGGATGTTAGTTTATCAATTTGGATGGAAGTGTGGGTGGAGGGCATCATGCCTGACTTCAATAACCAGCCGTGGTCCTGGATGGACATCAGAAACACAAAAACTGGAGTTCCCTGGTGGTGTAGTGGCTTAAGGCTTCAACGCTGCGGCCTGGGTTCGATTCCCAGCCAGGGAGCTACCCACATTAAAAAAAAACACACAAAAAACCCCCACAAAAACAATGGCATCACAACTGGGTAAAAGGAAGGCTGCAAAGCGAGCACTGTTACTGTGTGCAGAGCCACGCGATGTCTTGTGCAGAGGAAGTCAGTTCTTCGCTGCGGAGGGCTCGGTGGGGACATACCCGGGCCAGGAGCCAGGTGGGAGGCATGCGACGCCCCCTGCTTCCGAGGACTGCGTGATTCCCGCTCCTGTCAAGTTGTCCGGGCCCAGCCCCTGCATCTTCTTCTGTGAAACTGGAATACTGGGGGCCCCTTTCCTGTGACCCCCGGAGATGTAGCTGTGGCTTGCTGCTAGACACCCGGCCGGACGCCCCAGGATTAGGGCTCCGAGCAGCATGACTGAGGGACGGGCGCGGTGGGCGCTGACTCCGGGCGGGGGCGGGTTTAGCTCGGGGTTCTGCTCCTGGTCTCGGGGCTGCTCTGGTCTGTCCCTTCAGACAGCCCCGCCTCAGTCGGCAAGCAGGGAGGACCTGCCGGGGGCGGGGGGACACGGCTGTGTGTCTGCTCCCCTCAGTCATCGCTGCCCGGCTCTCTAAATTCTTCCTTGCTGTCGATTCCACGTGCGCGACGTCACAGATGAGCAGCACGCCGAGCCGCAGCTCCAGCTCCAGGCCCCTGCCCTCCATGGACGTGCCTGTGCCCCGGCCAGCCCCCCGGGGCGGCCTGGGGGTCTGCACACGCCGGGGCGTGCTGTCATCCGCGAGAGGGAGCCACGCTCCCCTCCCCTGAGGGCCTCCCCCTGCCAGCAACCCCTGTGCTGAACCCCATCCAGCCTGTTCCGTCCTGGGCCCCCTGCCCTCCCACCGGCTGCACCCTGTCCCCTGGCCAGTCCCCACTCTTCCGTCCAGGCCACACAAGCTCGGAAGCTGCTCGGGGTGGGTGGGTGCCCTGCACATGTGAAGTGATGGGGCTTGTGGGCAGGGCGGGGGGCGTCTGCGTCGCCACGTTGGCATCTGCTGCCCTTCGCCCTTCACCCCGCGCCCTGCCCTGGGGTCTGTCCACACCACGGAGGAGCTGGGGCTTAGGGGCTCGGAGGGACCCCACGGACTGCTGTGGGAAAGGTGGGCCGGGGTCCATCTAACTGTCCCCGCAGCGTGTGCCCTCAGGCCCCGGCCCAGTGCCCAGGCTGGCGTCCACCTTCCCTCATCACCGACCTCGGCCTGTATTGCTCCTTTGTGGAAAGGGCGTGAGACCTCCCAGCGTTTTCGGGGGGCAGGGCGGGGGGGAGGCGGCGGAGGCAGCGTGGGGCTCTGGGGCGGGAAGCACCGTCGGGGCCCCCAGCCCAGGCATGCTGTCGGGGAGCCCCCTGCCCCGGTCGCTGTCTGACAGCCTCCGCCGGCGTCCCCCCCTCGCCCAGCTCCCGGCCCTCTTGGCGGCAGGTGTCGTGAGTTTTCGTTCCACCTTGCTCCAAGGAGTGGCGCCGCCTCGTGTGCTGCGTGTCACCATCACCTCGGGTCCCCCAGCTGAGGGGGGGGTTTGCTCCCTCGCGCCCTGGAAGCGTCTCCTGGTTGCAGAGGGGGTTGGAGGTGTTCTCCATGGGCGTGACATGGGGGCTTTGGGCCGAGAGGGGTGCAGGGGCGTGGGCATTTGGGGGGGCACCAGAGCTCTGCGGGGTAACAGCCAGAGTCTGCAGTGGCTGTCCCACCAGCTCCTCGTCCCTCCGCGCCCCGCCGGCCTGCTTCACCCGGCACTGCCTGTGCTGGAACCTGGGGCCGTGCTGGGGGGAAGGATCTGGGGCGACTTCGGGGTGTAGCGAATGTGACTTCCAAAAGCAGAAGTGATTCGGGGGAGACGGCAGCTCCGTCAGAAGAGGGGCCTCTCCCCCCAGGTTTGTGGTAAGAACCTCACACGACAAGGACGAAAAGCAGACCAAGCCCCAGGGCCGTTGGATAGTGATTTGTCTCCCTGGCCTGGACCCTCGGACGAGCCCTTTAACACCAAGGAGCTGAGTGGACTTAGACCTTGTGCGACGACAGACGTTGGACAGGCGCGCCCATGGGCGCGGTTAGCAGGCGTCAGCATTGGATGACAAGCGACACGGAGAAAATGTTTTCGAGACAGAAATGGCTTCCTCGTGCAGAGCTTCCTCTTGAGATCTTGACTTTTCAGGGCTGCTCATGGATAGTCATCCATCCAAGACTTACTGAGCACCTACTATGTGCCGGGCACTGCTCTGGGGGCTGCCAGCGCGTGAGCGAAGCTGGGACCGAAAGCAGGTCGGCTTTGGCCACTGCTGCCGCGTGCCCCGCGGGCCCCGGCCTGCAGTGGCACTTCGTATCTGCTAACAGCACGCAGGGTCATCCCGGTGACGGCAGTCTCCACCGAGCGGGTACGCAGCTGCGGGGGCTGCTGTCTGGGGAGCAGCCGCCCTCCAGGGTTTGCCTTCCGGGGACCGTGGAACCCGCAAACGAGATTTCGTGTTTTTTTCAAAGGAATTTCTGTTTTCACCTGGCGGCGGGGGGCGGGACCCCCCGAGTGAAACGTTGCGTTGAGGATTTGGGGACATAGACTAGAAACCCCTGTCGTGGCTAGGTCGCCCTTTGCTAGGTCACTGCGTGCGCGTCAGCATGTAAGTGTGGTTTGGAGGGAGGCGGACCCCGAGTGTCGCCCGCGAAGGCTGCCGGCGCCCCACTCAGCAGGGACTTCTTCGTGCTTTCTCCCCGCTCCGGGGGCTGGGCCTCCGCGGCCGAGGTGCCGGCGGAGGGGATCGCCGAGGCCGCTCTCCGTGTCCTCTCCTGTCGTCCCCCTGCGTGTGTCTGTGTCCTGATCTCTTCCTATAAGGACAACAGGCAGACGGGGCGGGGCCCCACGCAGAGGCCCTCAGTTTACCTTCGTGACCTCTTTATTAAAGGCCCTTTCTCCACGTACAACCCCGAGGCACGGGGGTTAACAGTGCACCAGGAGAATTTTCGGGGGTCCAGTTCAGCCCCCAACCTTCCTTATGTGGACGGGCCCTGGACCCCAGACGGACTTGGTGAAGCATCGGTGCTCCAGAACATCACGCACCCTTGTCACTGCCAAGTCCCTCGGAGCGCTGCGAAGTCGGGCCTGCCTTGCCGGTGGCCCCCGCGCTGTTTGGGTTTAAGATGATGCACGAGCCCAGGGGTGGCTCGGCCGCCCCCGCGCGCACCTGCCCGTTGGCACTGCCACCTGTTCGTGCGTCGTGGAGTCCGGCCGTCCGAGCTCGCGGCTCAGTGGCCTTGGCGTACCCTCACGGGCGTACCCCGTCAGCGCTGTAACCCCCACACCTGTCCCCCCCAGACCTGTACCCCGCGGCAGGCACAGCCCAGCCCTCGTCCCCAGCCCCGGCAGTGACTGACTGCTTCCTGGGCGTGGACGTGCCCCCTCTGGGCTTCCCACGGCCGCGGAGCCGCACGGCACGTGGTCCTCGCACCGCTTCTGTAGCTAGCACGACGTCTTCTGGGGTCACCCGGCCGGCGCGCGCGTCGGCGCCTCGGCTTTGCGTGGCCGCGTGACACGGTCTCGTGCGGGTCCAGCGCGTCCCCTGCCCGGTCGTCAGCGGACGGGGATCCAAGCTGTGTGTCCTTCGTGGCAGTCGGGGACACGGCCGCCGTGAACGTCCACACCCGAGCTTTGGTACAAACGCGAGTTTCGGTTCTCCCGCGTGGGTCCCGCGGGGGTCAGCTGCCGGGTCACACGGTGGCGCCACGTCCAGCTTTGCAGGAGCCGCCAGGCTGTTGTCCAGGGCAGCTGCGCCCTGTCGCAGCCCACCGGTGACGAGGGAGGGACCCAGCTTCTCCACATCCTCGCCAACGCCTGCCCCTGTGCGTCTTATTGACAGGCAGTCCGCTGAGCCCACCTGGACTTTTTGGGGGGCGGTTCCCTGGCTGGGAATAGGACCCAGGCCACAGGGTTGCCGGGCGGAGCCTTAGCCACTACACCCCCAGGGCACCCCAGGGCACCCCCAGGGCACCCCGCCCCGGGCTTCCGGCCCGTCTGCCCGGAGCTGCGGCGTCTCGGCGCTCCGTCGCGGCTGAGCGGCTGCGGGGACGTCGGTCTCGGCTCCGCTGCCCCCACTCCCTGCTGGCCCCCCGTGGGCCCCTCCTGCCCTGTGAGCCACGGGCCCGGGGTCCCTGGCTCACGCGCGGGGACAAGCACGTGTGTCCTTCTGTCCGGGGGCTCCGTGCCAGTGCCCCCGCCCCCCGGCTCTCCGCGGGCGCCGATTCCTCACGGCTCAGTGGCCTCCGTGTCAAACGCTGCGCCGAAGCCCGTCGGTGTCCCATCAGGGGCACGTCCGCCCCCGGACGCCGAGCTCCTGGGAGGCTCAGGGCCCGCCTCTCGGTTACGCCGAAGCCCGCCCGGCGCTGGGCCCGCCCCGGCAGGGGCTCCGCGTGCTGCGTGGGGGCCTCGAGGAGGACACGAAGGTGGGGGCGCACCGTGGGGCATCCGATGGCGTGAAGGAACGCGGGCTGCGCGGACGAGGCGTTGCAGCAGGGGGACGTCTAGGGGCTGGGGGGACTCGGCGGATAATGGGGGACCCCCAGGAACACGCACGGAATGGCCAGGACCCGAGCGGCGGGAGCCCGGGCACCCGGCTGGGCCCAGCTTTTTAACTTCCGGGCCGTTTTGTGCAGGTGATAAACCCCGCTCTGTCTGCACCTGTGAGCGCGCGAGACAAGGGGATTCTGGAATTGGGGTGCTTCCTAAAAAGACTGTCAATCCCAAAGTCAGGGGCGCGGTGGCTGGCTGCTGAGGGCTGGGCTCCGGGTGCTGGGTGCGGGAGCCAGCCTGCACGGGCCACGCCCCTCACTGCCTCTGGCCCTCTGTACCCTGAAACACCGTCTGTACCCCGAAACACCATCTGTACCCTGAAACACCATCTGTACCCCAAAACACCATCTGTACCCTGAAACACCATTTGTACCCCGAAACACCATCTGTACCCTGAAACACCATCTGTACCCCAAAACACCATCTGTACCCTGAAACACTGTACCCCAAAATACCATCCACACCCCTGAAACACCATATGTACCCTGAAACAGTCTGTATCCTGAATCACCATCTGTACCCCAAAACATTGTACCCCGAAACACCATATGTACCCCAAAACACAGCCTGTACCCCAGAACACTGTCTGCACCCCGAAACACAGTCTGTATCCTGAATCACCATCTGTACCTCAAACGTACCCCGAAACACCATCTGTACCCCGAAACAGTCTGTATCCTGAACCACCACCTGTACCCCGAAACATTGTCTACTCCCCAAAACATTGTCTGTACCCTGAAACACCATCTGCACCCCAAAATACCATCTGTACCCCGAAACACCATCTGTATCCCGAAACACCGTCCCTGTGACGCAGGGCTTTCGCCTTGCTCCTCCTCAAGGCCGATCCTTACTGCTGACTAGCTTGGGGTTGGGGGTCCTCGTCACCATCCTCGGTCGCCCTGGGTGGGGGAGGACTCAACATGGCTCAATCCTGCCCCGCCCCAGGCCCTTCTCGGAGGGTGGGTGGGGGCACAGGGCCAGGGCACCTTCACTGGTCTCACCCCTCTCCTCTAGAAACATCCAGTTGTGACCCCCCTCAACCTGCACCTGCAAAACGGAGGCTTCCAACCTGGTGTGTGGTCCGTTCCGTGCTGACATGCTGCGATGGCCCACGTGGCTCAGGAAATAGCCCATCACAGGGGATGGCATGGGCACGAGCTCGTACGAGTGCAAGTGAACAGTCACCTCCCCACTCAATCTGGGCTAAAAAGAGCCTTGAGTCTATTTGCCATCCTGCTTTCTTTCCACTTTCTTCTGGAAGTCCATGCGCTGGGGTGGAGGGTGGCGGGGAGAGGGACATGGCTACCTGCGCCTGACAGCGACACGGTATAAACACCCGTCTCATCGGAGACACGCTCCCATCTTATGCGAGAGGAAAGCTCTTCCTCCCTGTCCGGTGCAGTGACACACAATACTTCAGTCATCTGCTCTTGAAGTTTTAGCAGCAGGACTTAATACTGCCGGTTACCGGGGCAACAGGCAACATTGGTGATTTTCAACACTAGCGTATCGTTCCATGGTGGGCAAGTTCATCTCTCTGTGTGCATGCACGTGTGTGTACATGTGTGTGTGCGTGGGTTGTGCGTGTGTGTGAGGGTACATGCATGCGCGCGTGTGCGTGCATGTGAGAGAGTGTGCGTGTGTGCGTGTGTGTGTGAGAAAGAGAGCGTGTGTGTACGTGTGTGTGTGTGAGAGTGTGCGTGTGTGTGTGTGCGTGTACGTGTGTGAGAGAGTGTGCGTGTGTGTGTGTGAGAGAGAGAGAGAGTGCGCGTGTGTGTGTGTGTGTGCGTGGG
>PVJL010007638.1:0-21105 GCA_004026885.1 Lyroderma lyra | reverse complement strand
GTGTGTGTGTGTGAGAGAGAGAGTGTGTGTGTGTGTGTGTGTGTGTGTGAGGGTTGTACTGCACCAAGGGGATAATTTCTTTCCAGACCACACAGTGTCAGCACAGTTGGGAGGTGACACTCACTATTGCTCAGGGGGACACACGGGAAAGCTTGAGGCCAGCACAGATAACTTTCATTTCTTGTTTCCTATCCTTCCTCGAGAAAGACTGAATTAGGCTCCAAATGGGCACGTGATGGATCTGGGAGGTTTCGTTTTGGTAACAGAGATTTATTACTCAGGTGGAAAAAGATGCAGGGATGAACGACACCGAGCTCAGGTTTTCTGTCCCTTGTTCTGTTTCGGTTCTGTGGCTTCTCCAAAAACGTCACCTTCCTGGGCCTCCCACCTCTCCTGGCTGCTGGCCCCGCCGTGAGCCTGCTAGTGGGCGGTCTGGGGAGCTAGTCTTCAGCTCATTTGGCCCTTCTACTTCTCGCCCACAAATATCAGTCGCAAGTCTGCACGTCTGTGTGACAAAATTCCCTCCCCCTCCTCTTCCTGCTGCCTTTGCAGGCTGTCCCCATTCTCGGCGCCTCTCCCTGGGATTCCTTCTCCCTCTCTCTGATCCCTAATTGGCTTTATTATTTTTCTCGTTACAGACAGGTGTTTTCTGCACGGTGGAAAAGCCCCTGGCAGCCCGTAGTTAACATCCTTCCCCCTGGGAAGTGCCCTTTCTAGGCAGGTGGTCTCCCCTACGCCGTATTTTGGTCCCAGGGAAGGACTCTGATTGGTCCTGGTTGAATCGGAAGTTCACTCCCGGCCAGTTCCTGCGCTGGGTAACGAGACACTCTGACTGGTTAGGCCCGCCCACAGGAAGCGGGTGGGCTGCACAGTTCCAGCCAGCAGCGGACAGGGTCACCACAGCCGGGCTGAGAGACGGGTGACCTTTCCTCTCCTTCCACAGTCTCACAGGGAGGACACGGGGATGGCCTCAGGGACGAAGGGGGCGGAGCGTGTTTTGCGCTACTCCTTGCTAACTTGGGGCTGAGAGTTCTTGGTGATGGGAAGTCAGCTTCGGCTCCAGGTGGAGGGGGCTGGTGGAACACCTGCGCTAACGGGCACACGGATTTCGGAAGTTGAACAGCACAGGAGACGTGGCGCCTGCTTTGGTCTTCCCCACTGCTGCCTTAGGGCTCCTCTGTCACGGGCCTGCTGAGAAGCACATTGATGTATACTGAAGAGCCACTAAAAGGCTCAGGAAGTGTCACCGTCAGGCACCTCTGGAGGTGGAGGTGGAGCCGAAGGCTTGGAAAAGCAGAACGTGTATGTTAGAAGCAGTGGGAACCCCAAATGGGAACCCCAAATGCTCATCCAGTCCATGTGGGTGGTGACTGGCCATCCCACACCAGGTGGAGAGAGACGGTTTCTTCTCAGAGAAGGTAAAGCAAAGGGTCTGTGACATGGGGACAGCGGGCACAATGGACGCAGCCTTGCACGACTGACAGTGGGGTGATTTTGAACGTTCCCGTACGAGCTGCTTTCTCCCACTGAGCTTCCAGGCCTCTCCTCTCCGGCAGAGGCGTAGGGAATCGTCCCGAGGCCCCGCTTCTTGGTAAAGCCCACGGGGTCTTTGTCCACATGCGACCGAGCTTCCAATCCGCATGTTAGTGTCCTGACCTCAGACGGAGCCGGCCGCGCTGGGTCAGCAGACATCTGGGGGAGTCCTCTCCCGTGAAAGGGATTAGTCCAACTGGACACAGCCCTTCCTTGTCCGTCCTATTACGTGGTAGACATTTTCGTTTATGTCATCCAACACTTTCACAGGAGTCTCTGCTCATGCGCTCCCATTTTTAATTTTCAAGAACCCTTTCTTGTTCTTGGAATGTTTTTTACAGCTTCCTCTTTTATTATGAGACAAAAAGAAGATCCTAGAAGCTTCCTGAAAGAGTGTAATTTACAAAGGACTGGGAAACAGAATGGCTTTGAACTTTTCAACAGCAATACTAGAAGCCAGTGGTGACAGTTCCGTGTCTTTGAAGATTGGCAGGAACATGATTCCCAACCTGGAATTCTATATCCAGCCTAGCTATCCCATGGCCGTAAGGGCTGAATAGTGTTTTTAGACATTTAAGTCTTACGTGCCCTTGGTCACAAAGTTATTGGGAGAATGTATTCCACCAAAACTAGGGTTTAGATGGAGAGGGAGATGGGAAAATCCTAGGATACAGGACTAACTCCGGAGAGCTGTGAAGGGACTTCCCAGGGCACCAGCTGTGTGCCAGTCACGAGGGCTCCAGGCTGGAGCAGGTCAGAGATTTCTGCAGGACGGGTGTGTCGGAAAGATGGGGGACGGGTGGTGAGGTGGGGTGGGGCTGGGGAGGCTGTGAGAGAGGGCTGTGGAGGAGAGCAGACAGCGCCTCAAACTGGAAGCATGCTCCCATCGCTCCGTCTTGGTGGTTCACGGCGGTCCAGGCACTCCCAAACGAATCTGAGAAAGGCGTCGAAGCGGGTGGCCTCTGGGAGTTGCGGGTGGGAGGTCGAGAGGCCAAGGGCTTCCTCTTTTTGTGGTGAACCTCGCACAGCGGCTTGACACGTGAACCGTGAACACGCGTGCCTTTCTGATCCACGCCATCTTGGAGACGGCGCCTGCTGGTGCGTGTGCCCCACTTCCCCGTGAGCGCGCAGCCCCCGCGCCGTGCGGAGCTGCTCGCCGTGGTGCTGCTGCTGTCTGGTTGCCCGCCAACTGCTTCTCGTCGCCTTAAACGTGGCTTCCCCTGTCTCGCTTTGACATTGAACGTGGTTTTGAGCATTTCCCTGAGTGTGGAGCGGCCTGGCTGTTGATGGGAGCCGTTGGGAGTGCTGAGGGAGGTGGGGCATGGGGGGCACGGCGTGGGCAAGGAGGTGGGGGAGCTGGCTCCTGGCTTGGCACTTTAGGTTGGGCATCCTGCAATCTGGCCCCAAGCTGGGGTGCTGCCTGTCGCAAGCAGCGCGATGCCTTCCTGTGCCTTGGTACCTGAGGCTGGGAGGGAGCCTGACTCGTCCCCTCGTCTGAGTGTCTCAGGTGGACTTTTGGGGCTTAGAATCCAGCTTCTGAGCCGCTGGGAGTGGGGTTCCCACTCATCACTCACCACCCTTCTCCTGGTCACAGCACGTCCTGTTTCTGGAGGGAGTCTATCCTTGTTCATCGAGGACGGTCTCGGATGGTCAATCTAGTGTGGGCCCACGACCCAAACACGGACATCTGGGCTCTGGGGACCTTGAATCCCGAGTGAAGTAATAATGCCAGAGTGCAAACCTTAGGGCCCTCTGGAATGCATCCTGACACAGTCGTCAGCGGTCACCGGCCACCCATCCCCGCCCTCGTCCACATGGTTAAACCTGGTTCCCCAGCGCTGCCAATTCTTTGGTGAATTCAAATAGAGAAAAGAACTTACTGGAAGGATATTGGGTTGCTCAGAGTGGGTTTTCTTTGTTTGCCACCAAAGAAACCTGATGAATACAGCCTCCGAGGGACCCGCCATTGTTGTGCTGCGACAAGAGTCTGTTTTATTCTCCAACAACAGAAGCTCCGCGGGGCCCGGTCTCTGCAGGCCTCCTGGGGCGCCGCCCCAGCGCCGGAAGCGACTCCGAAGCTCCGTGTATTTCCACACAAATGGGATCGTCAGGGTAACGGAAACAAAGAGGAATGTCGTGGGCGCGTTTAGGGCAGGCCGCCGGCTCCCTCTCCTCCGGGCACTGCATTACCCAGGCGACGCCCGTTAGAGGCGCTTCTGCACGAGGCAGAGGAATCGATCCTGGACTTCTCCCGCGGGACGCGCGGTGCTTTGTCAGTAAATCACTGCGCTATCTTAGGCCATCTGTCACCGGCCCCTCTCGCAGCGGGAGCCAAGTCCAACCACAGGGTGCTCCAGCTGAATTTCAATCTTCAGGCTGGTTGGCATGCGAGCCCACCTCCGGGCGGGGGGCCCTCAGGTCCGTGGGGGGGTGGGCGGGGCCCTCAGGTCCTCGGGGGTGGGGTGGGCGGGGCGCCGCGGGGCTGCCACCTGGGCTCTCGGGTTTCCCAGGCGGAGCAGGAGGGGGGGACCCGGCAGCAGGCCCTGCCCAGCACAGGCACTTCTGCAGGTCGCCCCACGCTGGCGCTGGGGGGCCTGGGGGCGCGGAGGCAGCAGCTGGGAGGGTGTGCTGGGCGAGGTGAGGGGGCATCTGCCCCGGGGGCACCATTCGGAGGGGTGTCAGCAACCCAGCAACGACAAATGCTATTGCAACGTGACGTTAAAAACCTCAGAAGGACCGCAGAAAGGACCCACGAGGAACAAGAATATCGGACCTTTCCTGAGGCGGCATCTGTCCGGCCCTCCTGCCCCTCCCCGCTTCGCCTGGACCTGAACCGACGCTGAGTGTCCCCCAGAGGGTCTCCGCGTGGAGGAGCCCAGGGCCAGCGGTGGCTGTGGCCGTCGGATCTCGCCCTCCTGTTGACACGGAGCAGAAGTAGCGTCCTGAGTTCAGACTTTGACCTTGAGCTCGCGACCCACGACGGCACGCCGCGCGCTGCTTCCGGGAGAGGCGGCCAAGCGTCCGGCCCTGGTCCCCGTTCGCACGGGGTGGGCTGCCTCGTCACTGCGCTTTGTCCTTAAGGCTTCCGAAAGTCATCTTCTCGTGGGGCCGGAGTCCCTGTCCCTGCGGGGCTCTTCCACCGAACCGGCCTGCGGCCCTGAACACTTTCCTTCTTAATTCTTAGAAGTTCTCGGTCAGCCCCCTTCCAAGGTCCGGCTCCTCCACTCTCCTTCCGCCTTCCCCCGAGGACGCCGTCCGACGTCCGCGGGCTCTTACGCTCGTCCCAGCGGCCACGTCCTGCGCCTTACAGCTGTCATTCCTGTCACAGCTGTCATTCCTGTCACAGCTGTCATTCCTCTCCCGACCCTGAAGCCTTCTGTCATCTCTTCTCCACCTTCCCAAACGCGGCCGCGCGGCCAGGTCGTGGGGGCAGCAGCCACAGCCCCACTCCCCACGCTGACCTGTGGGTTCCTCTAGGGGTCGGGCTCGGCCACGTCGATTCCAGAGTGGGACAGGCGGTGGCAGGGGATGACCGAGCGGTCAGGTCAGGGGCCTGCACGCCTCCCTGACGACTGCACGTGGAGCTCCGTCCATCCAGTGGTGCCTGGGTGTCCCCACGAGTCCGGGCTGACCCTGGTCCTCAGGGTTGCTAGCGGTCACAGGGAGCAGCCGGAGAAGAAGTTTTCTCTCTTCCACTGTCCTTCCCCAAAGGGGGCTCTCGCTCCGTGCTCTGGCAGCCCCGCCATCCGGGTTGGGGTGTCCCAGTCCCCTCGGGGACCTGTGTGTAGACCTCAGCTCCCGTTTACCCACCTCCCCGCCGTGAGCAGAGGGCGGACGCAGGCCGGCCCCTGCATGGACGACCGTGGGGAGCCCGTCTCTCCCACACTGCACCACTCGCTGCAGAGGGTTATTGAGAGAATAGCAATGAGGGTGTTAATGTAGCAATCGGGGTCTCCTGGCACCTCCAAAGCTCTAAGAATCAATAAAACATTAAGGAGGTTAAACATTTTATTGGGCGAGTCAGCGCACACTCTTTAGTTAATGACACGGCTCCGGGGGGGGGGGGATGGAAGGCCCTGCATGCACGGACGATCTTGTCCGCCGCGCGCAGCTCGTGTAGGGGTGGGAGGGCTCCCCGGGGGCGTGGCGAGCCGGCTGTGGGCTGGGAGTGTCCGGGCAGGCGGCCGCGGTCCTCGGACCGACCCTTTCATTCAAGTTCTCTAAGCCTCCTTTCGCACAGCTTAGAGACGGGGCGAATGGGGCGTCTCTGCCTCCCCGTGAGGATGTGGTGACATAACGAGTGTCAGGGAGCAGGCGCACACTCGGGGCGTCGTCTGTGACCGCACTCACTGAGCACTGACCCGCTGGGGACTCTGAGCGGCAGAGTAAGCCAAGGGAGGAGCCGTAGGGGGACGCAGCTGCCCGGGTGGGGCCCCTTGTCCCACACGTCTGGTCAGTTTGTTCATGGGGGAGACCTCCCGCGCCCTTGCCCTTCCCCCGGGGTCCTCGTGGGCTCTGCAGGCGCTTCCGTGTGGCAGCCACCCCGAGTGCTGGGCCCGGCGCCCAGGGTTTTCCCAAGTCCCCGCGGCAGCCCTCGGAGGCAGGGGCCACGGTGCTCCCCACCTTCCAGGGAAGGGCACTGAGGCTGCAGGAGCCGGGGAGCGCAGGTGCTAGAGAGCAGAGGTGGCGTCCGGGGTCAGGGCTGGCCACCCGCGGGGTCAGCGCCATTAACCCCGCGCTCGCACTTCTCACGAACGCCAGGACCACGGAAGGCGGGGGGGGGGGGCGGCTCCCAGCGGCCAGCCCCCTCTGTCCTGGGGCGCTGCTTACGCCTCTCCCCCTCTTCCTCCGGGGACTGGTGGGCGAACAGCTGCAGGTCTGAGTGTGGGGAGACCCCCTTGAGGCTGCCATGTTGCCCCCCGTCTGTGTAACGGCAGTGTGTGAGGGTGCAAGTGCAGCCCCCGGGGTGCGGTCTCAATCGTGCGTCAGAGGTGCCCCCCCACCGCAGTTGTGTGCACGTTTCTCAGGACAAGTCTGAGGGCCCCGGGGGGCCTGCGGTCAGGCCCAGGACTGCTGGCAGAGCCAGGACTTAGGCGTTCCAGGCGGCAAACCTGGGCCGCTGGGAGGGGTGCTCATGTGCTCTCCACTAGTGAGCTGTCACCCGCGGGTGAAGGTCCGTGTTGGCACACCAGGACGCCCCGGGCTTGTTTCTGTTGCTTCACCAGCTCCACGAGTAAGTGCGGAGCGATGTCTCACCTTTCTAGGAAGAGGACTGGCGGGCTCGCACCTTTCTGACTTGATCTCACTGCGGTCACCTGCGGAGCCCGGGGATGATGGGAGAACGGGGACAACCTGCTGTCCGCGCCGACTCACTGCACGGCCAGTTGCCGATTTGGTTGGAACAGGGGTGACGTACACTGGCCTCCCCGGGGACGCTGTTGACAGCCCTGGGTCAGTGCTGGGGCACCCTGGCCCCCACGCCCCTCTCTCCATCCTGGTCTCTGCACATTCCAACCCCGCCCGGAAGCCGGCCCCGCCCACCCCAAGGGAAAGTCGCTGCTTCCTGTACTCGGCAAGGGCGGCGCAGGACTTGGCGAAGCCTGAGGACCCTGCGTTCCCTGTGACCAGCTTGTCTCAGCCTCAGGGAGGGCACCTGTCACATGGGGGACACACCCCCTGCTTTTAGGGGGACAGAGGGGGCAGGAGTTTCTTCTTGCAGGGGCAGTTTCTTAAGCAACTTTAATTCAAAATAATCAGCATGCAAGTGGGATGTCTTGGGGTGGCCCATCCTGGGCCCCGACACTCGCCCGTGTAGGTCCCTAATATACCGGGTTCTGACGATCTGGTCTTGGAATGCGCTGTGCTCACCGGTGGGTGGTGGTGTCACCTGAGGTGACTTGCGGTCGGTCATGAACAGGGGGCTCCAGGATACGGCTCCTCTGGGTCCCCTTTTCCAACACCCGACTTCCCTAACACTGGCGTGGGGGGTTTGGGGGGCGGGGGGCTGGGCTGGGCTGTTTAAAGGGCAGGGGAGACCAGCACTCATCTTGGCCCTGCCCCTGCATGATTTGGGGCAAGGCTCCCCGACCTTCTCTTATCTGAAGTTGGGGTACAGACGCGGTGGTCTGCTCCAGATGGAACAGCCTGAGTTGAACAGGCACACGGGGCTCCCCAGGCCCCAGCACGGGGCTCCCCAGGCCCCATCACAGGGCTCCCCAGGCCCCAGCACGGGCTCGTGTCGGGGGCTGGACTGCAGCTGCTCCTCTAACGGCAGAAGAGTGTGATGGACGCAGGTGGGGAGACGGTCCCTGCCCGCTGGTGACCCCAATGACCAGGGACACCTCTGAGCACGTCTGCAGCAGCCCGAATCCGGCTCCTCCCCGGTGATGAGCTCAGAGCCACAAACCCGGGAGCGGCTGGGTCACCTCCCCGAGTGACCCCTCAGCTCAGAGGGGTCGGTGCGTTCTCTACTGGAGGCGGAGGCAGTGGGTCCCTGGAGGAAGGGCCAGGCGACACCTCTGGCGGAGCTGTGGCTTCCGGAGGCTCTCCCTTCCCGTCCCCTTCGGCTGCAGGGAGGAAATGACATTGCTCTGTTGGAGGGAATACTCCAGGGGCTCCTGTTGTCGTCGGAAACCATGGGGGTGGCAGGTGGGAAGAAGGGGAACACGGTGTCTCGGGGCAGCTTGGCTGTCTTCAGAGCGCCCCAGAGGTGAGAGGACAACCTTTCGTTTGTGGAAGAAGGAAGACATGGCCCTGTGACACGCGCTCTGTCACCGCTCAGCATGCTCCCCGGGCGCGGCGGGAAGGAGCCTTCCAGGGCCGGAGACACGACTCGCGGAGACACGGGTGTTCTGCTCACGCACGGGACAGAGGTCACACCCAGCAGCCTGGCTCCAGAGTCTTCACTCCGGTCCCACTGGGAAATGTCACCCGCAAGACAGCTCCGCCACGTTGCAGACCCCGGCGTCCCCCTGGGAGGAGTCCGCTGTGTGGGGCCACGGGGTCTCCGTGCCGGTGGCAGTGGCCACACCGGTGACCGCCAGTCTGCTGCGATGCCGACGGCCTTTCCGTTCCAGCGAGGCCCTGAGGCTCATCGGGCGCGTGCCTCTATGCCTGTCACAGCCGCGTCGTCCCTGCTGCTCCCGGCACGGTCGGGGTTAGCCACGGTCGGTGCCGGAGCCACCAGGACATTCGGTGCTCCTGCTGAGCGCCCACGGGGATCGTGTCCGCCACGTCCCTCACGGGCGCCGACGCCCCAAGCGTCCATGCGGAGGGGCAGCGGGCAGCAGGCCCCGGGCCCTCCCGTCTTAGGAACGTTCCGTGGAAACGAGCGCGGCATCCTCGGACGTCGGGGCCGTGTCTTGCCTGGTTCGCGTTCGTGTCACTTCTTGGAGTTTCGGCTCATGCAGAGGGGCCTGCTCAGCGGTTCGTGCACGCACACCCCGGCAGTTAGGAAGGGGGCACGCCGCGAGGAACCTCCAAAGTCGGGGTGTGGGGTGCAGGGAGAGGAGGGCCCGGGGCCCACGGTGGGCGCGGAGACCGAAGATTAAAGGGCAGAGCGCCGGGGGCGACGGAAAGGCCCGCAGGCCCGGACACGACCGCCTTCAGCGACGCCCATGTTGGCTGTGCAGGAGGGAACCCCAGCCGGGTCCTTGTGGGGAGGGAAGACGGCCCCGCGCCCCTTCGTAGCTGCAGATGAAGTACAGAAAATTGATTTTCAATATCGTGTGCACCGCGGCATCATGGGAAAAAGTGGACGCCTAAACGCATGGTGATTTGAGAGCTTAGATGTCACCTCGCTCGGGGAAACGGCCCCTTCGGGCAGAGGACAGGGTTTTCGGGGGGGATGCACGGGGCCTCGGAAGCCTGGGCGGGAGACACGACGGAGGGGGACACAGCGTGTCCGAGTGCGGTGTCGCCTCTCGTCTCCCCTCCTGCCATGAGTCGGTGTCCCCCGGTGGTGACTGTCCCTGACAACACAACTGAGGTCCCCCGGGGGCTCCGCCTTGGGGCCCCTCTCGGCGTTCGCTGTTTTCCAAGTGTCTTCAGCTCCACATACCCAGAATGGCCAAGGGGCGTGGTCTGGGGGCGCGGGTCCTGAACCCCGTCTGCCTTGGCCGACGTAGGCCGGCGAGCAGGCTCAGGTGTCTGCGTCCTGGCGCTGCGCTAGGCGGGACGCGTTTCCTGTTTGTCACCTCCCCGATCTGTTGGAGGGGCGGGGGCAGAGCGGCCCGGAACTCCCCCGGGGGCCAGGCTGGGACCCCCGGCTGACTTTGATTTTAGAGGTTTGTTTTGGGGGGCGGCTAAGCTCTAAACTACAATTCTGCATCCACAAAGGAAGGTGTTCTCTAGGCGCGATCGGTGGCCCGAGGGCCCAGGCGAGTCCCCGCCCTGACGGGGGGCAGGAGGAGAGGCTGCCAGCCCCCCTGTGCCCGCGTCCAGGGGTGCCGTCGGCCGCTGTCACCGCGTCCTTGCACGACTCCTGGGAAGCCTGCGCTGTGCTAAGACGCCCAGAGAGGCTCTGGGCTCAGGTGACACGTCTGAAAGGGCCCAGACCCTGTCCCTCGGGTGAACGCCACAGGGCTGACGTGTGCTCCCGCTCACACACCTGCGGGGGCCCTCCTTCGGAACACGCGACCTCCCTCAAGTTCCGGGAGGCTGGAGGCTGGGGTGGAGGCACCACGTCCCCGCGCCCTGGCTGCCGTGACGGGTTCAGGGACGGGCACGCGACCCAGTCACAGCCGTGGCCTTTCCTGGTGTCCTGGAGAGCAAAGGTCAGGTGCTCTCGAGTCACTGCTGCCACCGAGGACAGAGGACAGCTCGCAGGGCCTCTGGGGAGGACAGCGGGGGCGGGGGAGAGAGGCCACCTCCTGTCCCCCGGAGCCACCTCCCTGCCCGATGCCCCGCGACGCCCCGTTGGGTTCTCTCTCTGTGTCTAAAAGGGTCTCGGCACCTGAGATTTTCCTTTTCACAACACCCAAAGAGTGCCAAGTCCTCTCCCCTGTCACCTCCAGCAAGCCTCCTCCCGATCTGTCCGGAGCGTCCTGTCGCTGCCCCATTGGAGGGTCACGCGACAGTGTCCCCTCCCTGTTAGGGCCTCACAGCTCACCTGCATGATGGGGCGTCGTGGGGGAATTCGATGGCGGAGGATTGGAGAGAAGGGGAAGAACTGGGGTGCAATTCACGGGGGCAGGCTGGGGCCCCGCTCCCCGGCCTGTCCCGTGTCCCCGGAACTAAATGCCGTGCCTGGCTGAGTGACAGTGTCCGCGTGAGGCTGGAGTGTGACCTGAGGGTCCTCCTCACTCAATCTCCTTGTTGCCCAGTGGGGCCGGCTGGTGGGTAGGGTGGGGGGTACCACATCTGTCAGAGCACAGCAGGGGCGCCCCGGCCGCCTGGGACCGAGTGCGGGAGCCCGCCAGGGCACAAACGGAAGAAGGGACACGCCGGGAGCCGAGGGACAGCACGAGAGCCCCAGGGGCGGCAGGCAGTTGGGGGTGCGCCGGGCCTGGCCGCCCGCGGGGTGGCTGGAGCTCAGCCCCGGGGGCCTGGTGGGGGCGAGGGCGGGGAGGTGGCAGCAGTGACGGGTGCTCAAGGACCTTGACGGACACGCTGAGGAGCCTGGATGGCATCTCGTAGCTTAGGGGCATCACAGGGCACTGGGCGGGGGGGGACATGGCTGGGTTAGACTTGATACAGTTGTCCCTGGTCCTGAGGTGTGGAGGGGAGAGCCCGGGCTGGGCGCAGCAGAAGGAGCCCCCCCAAACCTGCACGCGTCGCCCCGACACTGGCAAAGCCGTGGTCTGCAGCGTTCAGGCACGTCCACGTTCGCTGTCCAATTGCCGGCTGTGAGGACCCCTGGGTACGTGCACGGGCAGGCTGGCCGCACGTCCCGCTGTGCTCTGCCCCGTGTATAACGGGGCGTCTGGTCAGCCGTGACTGCGGGAACGTGGCAGAAGGCACTTTGCAGATGTGAGACGTGAGGGCTCCGGAGATGGGGGCTGGTGCCCAGGGCGCAGGCGGCCCAACGTGACCACAAGGGCGCTTGTGAGAGGCTGCGGGAGGGTCAAGGGCAGAGCGCAGGGCACGGACACAGCTGGCTTCGGCGACGAAGGAAGGGCCATGGGATCGGGATGCAGGTGGCCTGTACGCGTGGGAGAGGCAGGAAACGCGTATTTCCCTGCCGCTTCCAGAAGGGGTCGGCCCAGGCCGCGCCCCGACGCCCGTCCGACCCGGTTTCGGACTTCCGACGCCCGGAGCTGTGAGGGACCGTGCTCTCGGCGGCCCGGGGAACCGCTGTCCCCGTCCCCACTCTGGGGTGGGAGGACCGCTGTCCCCGTCCCCACTCTGGGGTGTGCTTTTCCACCAGACACAGTTTGGGAACAGTGACCCCAATATCTTCTCTTCTGAAATTATTTGTTCCAGGTCAGTTTGGGGGTCATTTCGGGAGGGAGGATGGAAAGCCTCATTTCATGTAGCACGAGACCCTCCAGGTCCGTCCCTGGGGCTGCAAATGGCAAGGTTTTGTTCCTTTTTATGGCGACGTCACTGTGGGCCAGCAGGCCCATGTGCGGGAGGACGTGTCCTTTGAGGTGGCCGCGCCTTCCACACCGGGGCCCGTGCTGGAATCCAGGCCTTCTGCACGGAGCGTTCCGTGTGCGCACCGGTTTGCTGCCCCGAGCGCTCCTGTTGTGAGCGTTACCTAGCAACAGCTCTGAGATGCGCTATGATGCCGTCCGCGTGTGACGCCAAGGAGGTGGTCAGAGGGCCTTTTGGTACTTCCAGTAGAGACAGGAAGAGGGTGGGGCGGAGAAGGGGGAGGAGGACGGAGGGGCCGGGGGTCCCAGCAGGAGCAGGGGGGCTGCGTGCTGCAGAGGCAGTGGGCACGTGTCCACTACACACATGCTCATTACAGAGCTTAGGAAAGGAACTTCTTCGTTCAGGCAAACGCCGTTCGATGACCCTGGGACTTTCCCCACGCCCTCCCCAGCGCTAGGTCATCACGGCCCACAGTGAATGCAGATGCTCTCCATGCCTACATTAACATCTGAGTGACCGGGAGTGCTGTCAGTGAGACCTGTCACGTGTGTTGTTCTGCAGCCTTTCGTGGACCTTCAAAGATCTTGGCTGTGTTACCACTCCCCAGCGCAGACGTACTTTGTCGCATTTAATGCCTGGGAGCAGTGGGCAGAATGCATGTAGCCTTACCTCTCTCCCTGGTGCTGGCCAGGATTTGGGACAACGCAGACCAGTGATGAGAGTGCGGTCTGGGCTTGGGGAGAGAGCACCACACCCCCTCAGCCATGACAAGGCCAGTGTTGTCACATCAGGGGGAGGACAGGGCTCGGCTCGCGTCCTCAAAGGCCATGTGGTTTGCTGCCCTCTGACAAATCAGACTCCCAGGAGTGTCACTGAAACCCCATTACCCGTGGCACGTTAATGAGCAGTGGGGGCTGTTACCATTTCAGTGCTCAAAAAAAAAATCATAAAGATGTCATCGGCAGAAGCTCAAGTTCCTTTCACGGACGTCATCCCCTGTAAGAGGTCTGCAAGGATGGAAATGTCACCATCGTTATTACTTTGCTAATATCAGAACAATAAACAAGGAAAGGAAATCACCTGCGACTCCAGCTGGTGTCAGAAGGGCACGGTGGCCGCAGCCGTCCGGCGGCTCCTGCTCGAAGTCGTGCGCCACGGCTCTCGGGGGAAGACGTGAAGCTAACGCAGCCCTGACCTCACTGTGATTTGCCTGGAGCAGAAGATCTTTTAATGGGGGAGGGAGGAGGGCGAGAGGGTAGGGGAGAGATGGTAAACAAAGTTCAAAAGCTATTGCAAAACAACAATGACAACAACGACAAGAGGGCACACAGCTGTGGCACTAATTTGCGGCTTACTGTAGCAGAGACACGACACGCCCACAGGAGGCAAGGGCAGGGGGACAGAACAGAGCTGTCTGATACGCCTCTAACACGCGGTTCTTTCCTAACTAGCCCCCTCCAGCTGACAGAGGGCACAAAGGGGACGTCGAGGTCACCCCGGACAGGCTTCTCAGCCTCAGCACTGCTGGCAGCCTGGGCAGACAGTTCTTTGTTGGGGGGCTGTCCTGGGCACGGCAGGATGTCTGGCAGCTTCCTTGGCTTCTACTCAGTAGATGTGGTAGCATCTCCCCTGTTGTGACAACCAAAAACGCCTGTAGACATGGCCCAACATCCCCAGGGCGGCAAGATCATGCCCATTCAGACCCAGGACGCTGCTCTGAAGACAGTGTGAGGTTCTCCACCACGTAACCTTTGCTCACCATTGCTCTCTTCTCTCCTCTGGTGTCACCATGCTCTGTGTCCCTCATCCAAGCCGCCTCAGAGAACAGGGACTGATCCACAAACACATCCATTCACAGAGTCCTGTTGTTGTGACAGTCACAGTGGCATGTGGCCAAGACCCAGGATCTCCGAACACCAGAATCCTGCTCTGTCTGGTGCAGGCCCACTCCCAGGGTCCCTGAGAACTCAGCAGACATGCCTCCTCTCAGCAGGAAATCATTCACACTAAGGTATAAGTGATGTGTAATAGCGTGCAGCATCGTCCCCTTCAAGAGACTTTGCATTTGTCCCTAGGAGAAAAGACATTGAAAGAATAATCTCTTATGGTGGGCTCGTGAATGACAGTGGGTCAGGCTGCAGGAATTAGATGCCATTTTCCCCCCATTCTTTAGTTTATGTCTAAAATTGAGATAAAATTCTAATATAATGAAATAGACAGTTCTTAGGCATACCGGTAGATGAGTTTTGACAATGAATATACCCATGGAGCAAACGATCAACAATAGAAGCCTGACACCATCCCCGAACATTTCCTCATGTCCCCTTTCGTCAGTCTGCACCCTCCCTGGGAACACTGTTCTGACTTCCATCACCACAGGTTAGTTTTGTCCGCTCTCAGATTTCATTTAATGGAGCCACATAGTATGTCCTCTTCTGTATCTGGCTTCTTTCACTCAACATAATGGTTTTGAGATTCACTCAAATTGTTGCATGTATCAATAAGTGATTTCTAATTTCATCGCTGAAGTCGAATATACCACAGTTTGTTAATCTGTTCTCCTAAAGATGGATATTTGGGATGTTTCCAGTTTGCATTATGAGTACCAGTCCTTTTGTGAACGTAAGTTTTCATTTTCATTTCCCACCAGCTATGTGGGAGTGTGAAATGCTTCAGCTTTTCTACATCCTAGCCAATCGTTTAAACGCCATTCTAGTGCTGTGTTGTGGTATTTCATTGTTTTGATTTGAATAACTCTGTGGATTAGTGTGTTAAGCACCCCTTTGGGTGGTATGGACATTTTAATGATATTAATTCTTCCAATTCAAGAGCAAGTTATATCCTTCCCTTTATTTGTATCTTCTTCAATTTCTTTCTTTGATGTCTTTTAGTTTTCAGAGCACAGATCTTTTACCTCTTTGATTAAGTTTATTCCTAGGTATTTTACGTTTTTTTTATGCAATTATAATTTGGATTGTTTTCTTAATTTCTTCTTCTGATCATTATTAGTGTATAGAAACACAACAGATTTTTGTATATTGATTCTGTATCCTGAAACTTTACTGAAGTTATTTATTAGTTCCCATAATTTTTTTGTAGAGTCTTTAGAGTCTTCTATACGTAGTATCATGTCATCTGCAAATAATGAGAGTTTTACTTCTTCTTTTCCAATTTGGATGCTTTTTCTTTCTTTCTGGTCTGATGGCTGTGGCTAGGACTTCCAATACGATGGAATAGAAGTGGTGATGGTGGACATTCTTGTCTCGTTCCCGACCTTAAGAAAAGGATTTCATCTTTTCGCCATTGACTATATTAGCTATGGGTTTGTCCTTTAGCTTTTGTTATGTTTACATACATTCCTCCTATATCTACTTTCTTGAGAGTTTTTATTATAAAAGGATGCTGAATTTTGTCACATGCTTTTTCTATATTGAGATGATCACACGATTTTTACCCTTCGTTATGTTAATGTGACGTATTGCACTGATTGATTTAAGGACCATCCTTGCATTTCTGGAATAAATCCCACTTTTTCATGGTGTGTAATCCTTTTCATGAATTGTTAAATCTCATTTGCTGATATTTTGATGAGAATTTTTGCATCAATGCTTATCAGCGATATTGGCCTGTGATTTTTTCTTTCTTTTCCTTTGTTTTATAATGTCTTCATTAGGATCATAGTGGCTTCATAAAATGAGCTTAAAAGCAGTTCTTCCTCTTCAACTTTTTGAAATAGTTTAAGGTCAGGTATTAACTCTGCGTGTGCGTGGGTGGTTTTGGTAAGAACCAAGCAGATGTGGAAGGCGTTTGGGGCACTGGGCTACCCAGCAGAGCAGCTCCAGGTGGGGAGGCCAGGTGCGTGTAGTACCGCCTTGGATCCTCCTCGCTCCCCTTTGTTCAGGCCAAAAATGGTTCAGATGATGTGCCAAGGAATGCATTGCAGCAACCTTGCAGGCAAGTCAGAGCCCCTGGATGGGGCCCCCCACACCCGATGGAGGTGGGAGGGGAGACGTAACAATGGTCCTCATCCACCCCTCCCACCCATAGCATTCCCACAGTCCCTGGAGAGCTCCCGCAGCTCCCAAGGCTTCTCTACACGGTTGGTCTCTCTCTTGTTTGCTGTACCGAAGCCTGAACAATCACTTCCGGTACCTCGGGCCGAGCTAGCACCTCTGGGACCTGGGGCTGAGCAGATACTTCCGGTATCTGGGGCCTGGGGCTGAGCAGATACTTCCGGTATCTGGGGCCTGGGGCTGAGCGGGCACTTCCGGTACCTGGGGCTGACCAGCCCCTTTTCTTCTGGCCCCTTGGTCCCAACTAGGCACCGCCGGCAGCTGGGGTGGAGCCTGCAGCCTGGAGCAGCCGTGAGGCTGGGTGTGGTGGCGTCCTGTCCCCGCTCTCTTTGTCCCGAGACCAGAGGCTCCAGGTGCTGTAGCCGCACTACAGGCCTGGCGCTGAGCAGGCACTTCCGGTACCTGGGGCCTGGCGCTGAGCAGGCACTTCCGGTACCTGGGGCCTGGCCCTGAGCAGGCACTTCCGGTACCTGGGGCCTGGGGCTGAGCAGGCAGCTGCCCCGAGTTCCCGCAGCTCCCGGAGGGCTCGCCGCATCCCTGCGTCTCTGCTCGGTCTCGTCCCCATCAAAAGCTGCTCGTGCAGCGCTGGGTCGTGTCCCAGGAGTCACTGCTGCCACCGCCCGTGCGGTTTGGGGTTTGCTCGTGGGAGGGTGGGTTCAGCGTACCCCATGCCGCCACCATCTTGGACCTAACATTTCTGTTTTGGTCTTTCGTGTATCTTGTATGTGGTTATACATCTTTTGTTCTGCTTTTGGCTGAGACTTTTATTTTTCTCTAAGACTATTTATCCTTACTGCTGGGATCATTACCAAAGTCGTTGTCACATCTGTGTCCGGTGAGTTCTAACATCTCCCTGTTGGCATTTTGTCGTCTTCTCCCACGCGGTTTGGGATGTCCCTGGTTCTTCATATGCCGCGTCATTTTGGGTTATATCCTGGACACTTTGAATATTGTGTCATACAACACTGGGTCTTGTTTGTACCTTGTGGAGAATATCGATCTTTTGTTTTAGCAGGAAATTGACCTGATGGAGCTCATGCTGTGAATTCTGAGTAGCCTTCTGCAGGATGTGGTTTCTATATTAGTTCAATTTTAAAAGCCTTTGCAGTGCTATTTGAATTTGTCCCACGTGTGCAGTGTGGGATGTGGGCGGTGATCTATTACTTTGGTTCTGAACGTCTGGGTAGGCTGTTTGGGGTGAGAATCATGCATGCACCGCTTGGACGTGATGCAGAGAGTTCATCAAGGATTTAGTGGTGTTGTTTCCAAAATTCCTCCAGCTCTTTAATCTCCCTGGTCTTTATGGTTCCCTGGAACTCACCTTTTACTCCTGCAGCCACAAATCTGGAGTTTATTTACTTTGCTTCCACACTCACTTTCTTAAAGTACTTCCATGGCTGAGGCCCACGTATAGCGCAGAAGTGACTGTTGAGAGGAGGGAAACACAAGGGGAGCCTGGAGAGCGCCCGGCTCTTTCCGAGGGCCCTTTCTTGCTGTAGGTCAGTACAGGGACCTCACTCAGTGGAGGGTGCAGGTATCTGCACTCTGGACGGTAGCAGCTAGGGGATCACCAGGGACGACAGGGCTGAGTAGATCGGGGCCACAGCCTGCCCCGGGACTCCCTATGCGTCCTGGCAGGTGCCAGGCACTTGGCCACAGGGACATTTCACCCTGTTGCAGCCCTCCCAGCTTGCAGCCAACTGGAAGGTACCTTCTGGGTTTCTCCGCAGAGCAGGCCGTGCTGAGACCTTCCGTCTTTCCCAGCAGTCTGACTCAGGTGGTCCTCAACCTGCTTCACCACACTGCCGTCCAGTCTGTAGTGACCTTCCTGACAGCTGGTCATCCTGTTACACTCTCCTTTACCGAAATGATCTCAGTGATTAATTTCCTTTGAGAATTCTGTTACCATCCTGCCTAAAAGAACACCTCTCCGTCCAGTGGCGCTGCTTTGTCTGTCTTCATTGCACTTGTCATTCCTTGCATCGCGTTGTATATTTATATATTTGTTGTTGGTTGTCTGTTTTCCCAACTAGAATTAAGTTCCACGAGTGTAGAGTCTTTGCTCTAGTTGCTGGTGTGTGGTAAGAGCCCAAATGGACATTCACACGTTGCTCAATGCATGGACAAATAAATGTCCTCATTGCTCATGCCAGTTTTATTTGGATTTTTAAATTTCTTCCCATGAAAAGAGTCAAAGCTGATGCAATTAGCATACACTAGGCAGGGGAGACCCTGACCTTCATTGAGAATGGGGGTGGTGTAGGTTTTGGGGGATGGGGTCTTTGGTCTAATCCTATACCCTAGAGGTTAAAGCTTCAGCTCTAACCAAGCTCTGAGATCTCCCTTCCCACCTCCACTTCCAACACACTAGAGTCTTAGCACTAGAAAGAAGTTGGGGAGCGTGGAGAATCGCTTGTATGACTGATGATGAAACCGAACTGTTGTGATGTCCTGTGAGGCACCCAGAGTTCCATGCGATGGTCAGACTGGGACTGCTCCTTCTAATGTCACACTTGCACTTGATGCTGTTCTTGCCGACGTGACCCAGCAGGGTGTGTTTGGCTGTTAATTCTGTACCAGACTCCTGCAGTGAGCCTGATTGCCTTCTGAGCATGTTGGAGAGAGGACACTGAGGCACGGAGCCTTGTCTAATGAGAACCTGACTTAGATTTTCAGCAGGGGGTCAGGAGCTGCTGGAGGGAAGACCACCCCCTGCTGAAACTTCTCCTTGACCTCTGTGTCCAACTGCTCCCTCTCTTCCACCAAATCTGTGATGTGGGTGGGCGCCCACGGCTTCAAATGGGATACTTCTGCGTTCCCTGACATCTCTTGCATTTCTTGGCATAAAGAATGAATCACATTACTGGGATAATGAACCATTTAATGACTTGTGTGTAGATGTATCAGATGGTGCTGGAGAGGCCAATTTAAAGAGATAAAGCCATAAGTCACCAGTCAGGGTTTCTGGTAGGCAGCGTGGCCTGCTCCTGGGGTGGGGTGGGGGACTGCGGAGTTCATCACGCTGACGCCGGGCGTGTCAGGCAGCGCAAGGACTTCGGTGCTTGGTGGTCCTCCCCCTAAGCAGCCATCGTTACCACATGCCGTGGGCTGGGGAGGGAAAAATAACCAAGGAAGTCAGAATGTCTCCTCCTCATTAGGCTAAAGGGGCCTAGGCCCAGATCTCCAGGGGTTCCTGTGGGGGAGGGATGGCTAGGGAAGGAGGCAGTGCTGGCACAGGCCACTGGGGAGTGGTGACGTGTCCCCAATGCTATGCAGGCAGAGTGGCTTCGCTTCCACGCCTCCTGGCTCCTGTGTCCACGCAGCTGCTGTCCGGGCGTGGAGCTCCTTTGTAGAGGAACCTCCTTGACGAGAAATGGCACAGGGAAGTCCTCGAACTTAAGTAGTGGGTAATAAGGTCCCAGGTGCTTACAATGCACATTGATGGGGTGGGTACATTTCTATTAGTGATTAATGATGTGGAAACTGAGGCTTGAGAATTTATGCAAAATTCCCCCAAATGTGGCCACACAGCTCAGTGGGGTTGGAACTAGGATTTAATGTATGACAGTCTGATTCTAGAAACTGTGACTTCACCACCATGTTGGCTGCCTCCCTTTCTAGAAGTTTCTATTCAGAGAGAATAAGTCTTAATCTGCTTTTCTAACAGAAATCATGTTAAAGCAGCCACGGTGGGGCCCGGACCCACTTTTAAGAAGAGAAAACAACCCCGATATTTCTAGTCAGTGAATGAAAGGTAGGAAAGTGTTCTCGAGGCTTCTCATGAGCCAGACACTGAGATGCTTCAGATGCATCACCTCATGCAAACGAGAGAGACTTTTCTTCTTGAAAGCTGCGACCCCTCCCTGCTGAGCACCTCTCTCCCACCCCGCCCCCACCCTGCAATCTGGCTTCTCTCCGCCCTGCTGTGCTGTCAGGGTCCCTACTCACAGCGTCCGTGGGCGTGTACACCGCGGACCTCATCTGGGCGGCTCCGTGGGCGCGGACCAGCAGAGGGCGCTGCCGCCTTCCCGGGCGCTCATCGATCGGCTTCCGGCCCCGGCCGCCTCCTCCGGCTCCTTGGCCACCTCCTGCAGGCCTCTCCGTGCTGCACCCCATCGGGCCTGTCTGCACAGTTGGGTCTCATCTCATTCCACAGATTCAGTGGCATATGTGCGGACACATGTCACACCTCCAGCCCCGGGTTAGACTTCTCCCAGGTCTCCACACGGAGGAGGTAGCCACACGCCTGTGTGAGAGCTGCAGGGGGATGTTTCAGAGTTCCCACCTTACGAATCTAGAAGAAGACAAGGAAGATGAAGCCACAGCAAGCAGAAAGAAGGAATCAAGATAGGAGCCGACACTAATGAAATGGAAAACAGGTAGACAGCAGAGAAAATAAATGAACCAAAAACGCTGATTCTTTAAAAAAAAAAATCAGTGAAACTGACCAGCCTCTATCCAGACTGAGAAAGATACAACAAGAAACGATACAATCCACCGTTGGCGGGGACGAGCCGGGAGAGCGCCACGGGCCCCTCCGTCCTCCGAGGGCGTGACACCCGTGACCCCAGCCCCGGCCTTTGCCCGAACTCACGCTCGCCCCGCCGCCTGGTGTGGGTGCACAGGGAACCCGCCCCCTGCGGAATGCTGTCCTTTTACAGATTCTGATCGTTCTCAACGGGTTAGTTTGGATTTCCTATGTAGGTGGTCATGTCCTCGACAAATGAAAATGTTTCGTCTCTTCCTTTCCAGTAATACTGATCTCTCGTCTTGGTTGTCCAGGCGCTCTAGCACGATGCCGGCGGTCAGGACGGTCGTCATCTTACGTCTGGATCAACAGGGATGTTTCTAATGTTTCGCTGGAGGTCCGTTCCTGCATGTAGGTTTTGGAAGCCACCTCTTACCAGGTCAAGGGGGTCCAAGTGTTTTCCTAGATAATGAAGTAGTGTTTAAAAAGGGGCAG